>JAUMHS010000015.1:0-305000 GCA_030762985.1 Adelphocoris suturalis | reverse complement strand
TCACTCCAAGTAAACAAGTTAACTTGGAAACAAATAACTTTTGTCGTTCACTCGACGGAACCTTGGCTGCCAATCTTTTATCTCAGCCAACTCACATCCTGTTCGCCCCGCGAGAGCCTGACGTTATCTCTCGTCTTATCGGAGGGAGAGGCATCCGCGGAGAAACTCTGACGACCTTCACCTCTCACGACCTTCACAAGATCGTAATTTAAGTTCCCGCTTCAACTACATTCGATTTCATTTCATTAATTCAACCAATTTCATTGTTTGTGCTATTTCATCTTTTATTCTGACTAATCTTTTACTCTAATTAATTGATTAATTCATAAATTTCATTTTATTTCCTTGTATTGTATGTGCATGTCTACTGTTTAACTAACTGATAACTGAATTCCACACCAAAATTCCCAAAGTCAAAGAACCGAAACCCCAAACTAGCTTTTGGGATTGGAGCTCACAACGACTCCACAGAACCATGGATTCTAATAACGTCGCTAATATTCCCCTTCCACTCGGACCACCACCAATAAATGGGGCCGCCCTGATTCGTCAGGCACTGAACCCCATACCCGAAATACCCGAAATAAATCCACCACAATTTCCCCTTGAAAACCAACCACAACTTCCACTTGAAAATCCACCACTTCCGCCCGAACACAATTTCCCACAAGTAAACCCACAACTAGGTCCAAACCAACAAATACCCCAAATATTCCGAAAAGAATATGATAGGTTAATCCCGGAATTTAACGGGGAACCCCTCGTTTTACCCAAATTTATAAAACAATGTGATAAAATATTTGAGAAATTCTACGACCACAACGACCCAGATAACTTTCAAAATGAAGTAATCATGGGGACATTCACTTCAAAATTAGGTCCCAAAGTAACGGAAAAAATATTCATAAATTCTATAGATAACTATCAGGAACTAAGGGGAGCGCTACTTCAAACTTATAGCGACAAAAGGGATACATACACTCTATTACAAGAAATGAGTGAATTGAAACAACTCCCACAAGAGGATTGTTTCAATTTCCACGACCGTCTTTGCCATCTATTAAATGCGCAGGTTGCCTACATCAAACTGAATATGGGCAGCGCTGCTCCGATTTTAACGGAGTATATGAAAAATTACGCCCTAAGAGTGTTTGCTCATGGTATTTCGGAACCATTGGGTGGCCTCTTAAGGACCAAAGGCCCAACCAGTTTGGGAATGGCTCTCACTATGTTGACAAACGACTTCAACCTAAAACCCAGGAACAAACCTTCCCCGGGTTATTCCTCCGCTCATCCGGCTTATCAACCTGCCGCTGCGTCAACGAGCCGGAACGTCCCAAGACCAAACCCCTCGTTTCAACCACAAACATCGCGCTTCACGCCCAGACCCACTCAAAACCAATATCAAACACCAGTTGCTAAAGCCTACCAACTATTGCAAAGCCTTGCCCAAGGCGGCCAGTCGAGGCCCGGCCCACCTTGGCAACCGAAACCTCAATATCAACCGAAACCTCAATATACCCCAAATCACTATCAAAACCAAACCTCCCCAAACCAAAACGTGCAAACATACAATAGGCCTGCTCAACAACCCAAAACATCTCAACCTAATTCCCATAGAACCCCAACGGCGAAACCCCAATCTCAAAAATGGACGCCTATGTCTTGGAGAACATCTAACCCAAATTTCCATAACCTCGAAAATGACGAACCCCAAATTCCCGACTCTGAGGAACAAAATCGGGACCATGAAACTTGGCAAATCTTACAAGACGAACAGACCCAGGACATCGACCCGATCTATGAACATAACATAGACGAACTCACAGATTTTTTAGACCACACCAGCCTCGAACCCCCACATACGACCTAATGTCATTATATACTAAATCGACTGACGAACTAACGTACATAATTATGCCTAAACTAAACCTAAAAATTCTAATTGACACTGGCGCTTCTGCAAGTTTCATAAACCCAGAAATAGCCAACAAATTTTTCCCCGACAAAATTTCCCAAAGTACTTTCTTTGTAAAAACCGTACATGGAATTTCTACCGCAAAAACAAACGCAATGGTCCCATGTGGCGAACTCTTTCGAACCAAAGGTCTAAATTTAAAATTTAACATCTTTGATTTCCACAGCAGATTCGACCTCCTCTTGGGCTTAGACAATCTTAGACTACTGCGAGCCGGAGTAATGCTCCATGAAAACATCCTAAGAACACCAAGGGTTGACATACCCCTCCAATTTTTAAATCTCAAAACCAACGAAATCCATAACATTGACAGTAGGTGCGTCCAACAAATCAAATTGAAAATAAACAATGTTAAAGAAGGTGACGCTATCGTCCCTTACCAAAAGATAGGTCCCATAGAAATACCACAATGCTTAGTACGAGTAGACAACTTCGAAGCCCATGTTCACGTCCTAAATTCAGAAGAAAAACCCACGAGACTCGTACAAACATTCCCTGTAACAGTTGAACAGATTACCCCGAACGAATTAACACCATCACACGAATCACAAAATCCGAGTCAAAACTTCAACAATTTCGACTGTCCCAAATTCAAATTCGATCTAGGACAACTCAGGATGGACCATATGAACGAGGAAGAAAAAACAGCTATCTCCCAGTTAGTAATAAAATACGCGGATATCTTTCATCAAGACGGCACTTACCTGACCTTCACAAACAACGTAAAACATGTGATTAGGACGACAGACAATGTACCGGTATACGCGAAAAACTATAGGTTCCCCGAAATATACAGAGAGGAACTAGACAAACAAATGGAGGAATTACTTCAACAAGGCATCGTTAGAAACTCTGAAAGCCCTTGGAACGCCCCCATTTGGATTGTCCCAAAAAAGGCAGACAATAGCGGTAAACAAAAATTTCGAGTTGTTGTCGATTACAGGAAGCTTAACCAAAAAACGATAGAGGACAAATACCCTCTTCCCCAAGTCTCAGAATTACTAGACAAATCAGGGAGGTGCCAATACTTTAGTACGATCGACTTGAAATCCTCATTCCACCAGATTGAGATGGATCCGAACAGTATTGAGAAAACAGCGTTCAGCACGCCCACACGCCACCTAGAATGGACTAGAGTCCCATTCGGATTGCGTAATGCACCCTCGACTTTCCAACGTGCTATCGACACCATATTACGCGGAATTGCTAACGAGTACTGTTGTGTCTACCTCGACGACATAATAGTATTCAGTACTAGCCTGCAAGAGCACATCCAACGCTTAGAAGCCGTTTTTAAACGCCTCAGGGACGCGAACTTAAAGGTACAACTCGACAAAACAGACTTCCTCAAACGCGAAGTTAGTTATCTAGGACATGTAGTAACCCCACAGGGAGTAAAACCTAACCCCAATAAAATATCAGCCATACAGAAATATCCTATTCCTAAAACACCAAAGGAAATCAAGGGTTTTCTAGGACTGTTAGGGTACTACAGAAAATTTATCAACAACTTCGCCCGACTGACTAAACCCCTAACTCAATGCTTAAAAAAGGATGCGACGATAGACATAACGGACCCCGATTACATACATTGCTTCGAAACGTGTAAAACCCTCCTGTGCAATGATCCGATACTTCAGTATCCTGACTTCACCAAACCGTTCCACCTCACAACGGACGCGAGTAACGTAGCATTAGGGGCTGTTCACAGCCAAATCTATACTATTTATAAGAATGAAACTCCGTCTGTCTGTTTGTCTGTCTGTCTGTCGTGTCTATGCACGGCCAAACGGCTGAGTGGGGGGAGTGTACGAGTGGGGGGATCTTCTTGGGATTTTCCAAAAGTGGGAGCGAGCGAATTTAAAATTGTTTAATCCCACCCGAACCATGGGCCGTAGGGCGGGAGGGGGGTCGAAGTAAGAATTAATGTGCGCTTTTTGGACTTCCCCGCTTCCCCTACCCCTCTAAACGGCCGTTGACGATTCCGGAAAAATACGGGTTTCGTAGGTTTTTCTACGAGGAAGACGACGGCGCGATCGGATCGCGAAAAAAGTATCGGGAAATGCGTCAAAAAAATGCGAAAGTACGGACCGTGTTTTCTCGAAAAGTCCGACAAAAACTACGTTTTTTCCGATTAAAATATACCCCATAAAGATACGTTTTTCGGAACGGTTTTCGCGGGCGAAATACAGCTTTGGGTCCGCCGAATCTGAATCCGAAATCGGATATCGAAAAAAGTGACGAGAACTCGGTCGAATCGCGAGCGGAAGCGAGGCGAATCGTTAAAATTACATTTTTAATCGACCCGGGCAGCCGTTACACAACGTTGCTTACCTGAAAGGGACGTGATGACTCACAGGGGACTCACTACGCACTTGACTCATTTCAACGGAATTTCATACGGGTATTTCCGAACACCTATGCAGCAATACCTTGCGAGCGAAGCGAGCAACATTCTCTAATAAACTTTTCGTGGTTCCACGTAGTTTTATAAGATTTAATTTGTTTGTAAGAATTTCCAACAGAAAAAAACGTCTGCCAAGTTGGGTGGGCAGTATAACTTCCTCAAGCGAGCGAAGCGAGCAGCATCCCCTACAGAAGTTAAACCTACCTTAGGGATCTACCGTTTGCGAGCGAAGCGAGCATCATTCCCTACATGCCATACTTTGCGAGCAAAGCGAGCAACATTTCCTACATGCCACAATTTGCGAGCGAAGCGAGCAACATTCCCTACATGCCAGAGTTTGCGAGCGAAGCGAGCAACATCCCCAAATAAACTTTTTTGTGGTTCCACGTAGTTTTATAAGAATTAATTTGTTTTTTAAGAATTTCCAACAGAAAAAAACGTCTGCCAAGTTGGGTGGGCAGTATAACTTCCTCAAGCGAGCGAAGCGAGCATCATCTCCTAATAAACTTTTCGTGGTTCCACGTAGTTTTATAAGATTTAATTTGTTTGTAAGAATTTCCAACAGAAAAAAAACGTCTGCCAAGTTGGGTGGGCAGTATAACTTCCTCAAGCGAGCGAAGCGAGCAGCATCCCCTTCAGACTTTAAACCTACCCTAAGGTATCTATCATTTGCGAGCAGATACACATAGGTACCTTGCGAGCGAAGCGAGAGCCATTTCAACAGAATAAATACGGACTTTTTCCTACACATACATAGCAATACCTTGCGAGCGAAGCGAGCAACATCCCCGAATAAACTTTTCGTGGTTCCACGTAGTTTTATAAGATTTAATTTGTTTGTAAGAATTCCCAACTGAAAAAAACGTCTGCCAAGTTGGGTGGGCAGTATAACTTCCTCAAGCAAGCGAAGCAAGCAGCATCCCCTACAGAAGTTAAACCTACCCTTAGAGATCTACCGTTTGCAAGCGAAGCGAGCAACATTCCCTACATGCCACACTTTGCGAGCGAAGCGAGCAAAATCCCCTACATGCTACATTTTGCCAGCGAAGCGAGCAATTTAATGGGGGGTCCGGGGGGCTTGCCCCCCGGCTGGACGTGGAGGCGAGCGTAGCGAGCCGGAGCGGCTAGTAACTAATAATGCGGACCTCCCGATTGCCTACGCCAGTTGTACACTAAATGACTCTGAACAGAAATACTCGCCCATTGAGAAAGAACTCCTTGCAATAGTCTACGCTGTGGGTTATTTCCGACCATACCTTTTTGGAAGGAAGTTCACAATCTACACAGACCATCGCCCCCTTCAGTGGTTATTTTCCCACAAAGAGCCTAGCTCAAGGCTGTTCGCCTGGAAAACCAAACTTCAGGCTTACGACTTTGAGATAGTATACAAAAAGGGAGCATTAAACACGAACGCTGACGCACTGTCCCGACCGCCGCAAACAAAATCTGTCTCGCCGAATCCAAAATCTGTCTCGCAAAATCTAAACGCAATCGAAAACGAGTATGAGTCTTCCGACTCAGTGATAGCCAACTTTGATCCGGAGGAGGGAGGAGAAACTCACTCTCACTCCGATAACTTAGAAACTTTGTCTGGTCTCACAGTACACTCGAATTTTATCGGCAACACCGTAACGACAATAAGTATCAGAGACCAACCCGTGAACCTATGCACTAATCAAATATTACTCACTACCGTACGACACCCTGTTTTTAAACCCGTTACGACGATCAAATTATTCGGAAACAAAACGCGCATGATAGTAACAGTCAGCGAATCACAATTCGAATCCGAAATTACAAAATTTGTTATCACTGGTAATTATATTATTAAAACTATTAACTATAACTAAACTATTAATAAAATTATATTATTAAAACTATTATTTGTTATCACTGGTAATCTAGACTCCCGCGATGAGGAGAAATACAATAAAATACTGAACCATTTATCAAACAAGCAAGAGGACCTTCAGGAGCAAATAAAGTCACAGTATTCTATCAACCAAGCAATATTAGAGAATTTGAACAAAACCATAGATACCATAGCACACAATAACCGCGTGATCATCAAAGAATTAAGACATCTCAAATATATAAACTTGGAGTTAGGACGAGTCAACGCAATTATCACTACACTAGAACACCTTCAAACGCTCCTCAACCTACTTCTAAGCGCTCTGCAAGACATTGAAAACTCACTCACATTTTGCAAACTAGGAAAATTACATCCTAGCATAGTCGACTCTCGGGAACTCTTCACTGAATTACAAAGATTGTCCAAATTCTACGGCAACACGTTCCTAGATTACTGAAAAAAACGTCTGCCAAGTTGGGTGGGCAGTATAACTTCCTCAAGCGAGCGAAGCGAGCAGCATCCCCTACAGAAGTTAAGCCTACCCTTAGAGATCTACCGTTTGCGAGCGAAGCGAGCAGCATCCCCTACAGAAGTTAAACCTACCCTTAGAGATCTACCGTTTGCGAGCGAACCGAGCAACATCCCCTAAATGCCATACTTTGCGAGCGAAGCAGTGGGCAGTGTGCGAAGCGTGCGTGGGCAGTATAACTTCCTCAAGCGAGCGAAGCGAGCATCATCTCCTAATAAACTTTTTGTGGTTCCACGTAGTTTTATAAGAATTAATTTGTTTGTAAGAATTTCCAACAGAAAAAAACGTCTGCCAAGTTGGGTGGGCAGTATAACTTCTTCAAGCGAGCGAAGCGAGCAGCATCCCCTACAGAATAAATACGGACTTGCGAGCGAAGCGAGCAACATCCCCTAATAAACTTTTCGTGGTTCCACGTAGTTTTATAAGATTTAATATGTAAGTAAGAATTCCCCAACAGAAAAAAACGTCTGCCAAGTTGGGTGGGCAGTATAACTTCCTCAAGCGAGCGTAGCGAGCAGCATCCCCTACAGAAGTTAAACCTACCCTTAGGGATCTACCGTTTGCGAGCAAAGCGAGTAAAATTCCCTAAATGCCATACTTTGCGAGCGAAGCGAGCAACATTTTCTACATGCCAGACTTTGCGAGCGAAGCGAGCAACATATCCTACATGCCAGACTTTGCGAGCGAAGCGAGCAATATTCCCTACACGCCACACGTTGCGAGCGAAGCGAGCAACTTAATGGGGGGTCCGGGGGGCTTGCCCCCCGGCTGGACGTGGAGGCGAGCGTAGCGAGCCGGAGCGGCTAGTTATTAATACAGAAGGGACAGAAGTCCGAACCCTATACGGAATCCATCTCGCGAAACCAGGAACGGACCGATTAGTATACCATGACCAAACTTTGTTTGCCCCCCGAAAGGAACTGTCCGGCCGACCCCTGATCATGAACTCCATCAAACTACAATCACAACCCTCTCAATATCCGGAATCGGAAATTCAACTAAAAGGTCTCGACCTTAACCTAGTTCACATGCCCGATGCCCGCGCAATTCCCATCTCGTATTATGAGAAACTCAAAACACCCAGCTTTTGGACCATCCTCCTGTACTTATTCCTCGTGTCACTCGTCACATACATTATGACCCAGTACTACCGCCACAAAAGAAAAGTAAGGCTTTCCCCAAACCATCAGTAACCGTATTTTTATCGTGCAACATTACAATACAAAACAGTAGTACAGTACAATACAATACAGTGCAAACATCTGTAACATAATTTCTGTAATTTGTAATAAAAAATCTGTTTTTCTCTGTATTATCATGTAATAGGTTTTAGGTTGTACTTTGTTATTGTACTAATTTTCATACTAGTATTTTTGTATTAATTTGTATTAATTTTGTATTTTTGTGATTTTGTATTTTTGTATTAATTTTGTATTTTTGTAATAATTTGTACTAATTTTTTGTACCAATTTTCGTACTAGTATTATGTGGTAGTATTATGATATTGTTATAATGGAAATGTAATGTAACGTAATGTTTGTAATGTCATAATTGTAATAATTGTAATGTAGTTACAATGTAGTTAGTTCTAGGTTGTCATTGTTTGTAAGTGTATACCTAACCCTTATGTTTGCAACACGGACTAACTTAAACTTTGAAACTTTAAATTTTGAACTTTGAAACTTTTGAAAATTTTGTTAACCCCAAAATTTTGTCTCGGCGGGGAGGAGTTACGTACACACTAGGCGTATTGTAACAACAAACTGCTGATCACGCATTACTATCCTATATAAGCAGCCCGTAGGCAGCTCCAAGCTCAGTCTTGTTCCGCCATCCGAATCATCATCATCTCGTTTATTCCTTTCACCAAGTCCGTATCAAGTCCGTATTGTGTTGTATTCAAATAAATCAGTTTTTAAAAACTCTATCTACGTGAGTTATTCTATTTTATATATATATGTTATAGTACCAAAACTGCTGATCTATCTTTATTTCTGCTGAATCAGCCCACCGAGGCTATATAAGCTTGATTCCCCCACCGTTCGAGTCAGTCTCGTTGCTCCGCTCGTACGCTACGTATCTCCGTTCCGTTTTCCTTAGTTAAACTTGTGTTCCGTCGGTTCCAAATAAAGAAAGTGCTTTTTAAAAACTCTTTTCTCTCGGCACCCGACGTAACTGGCGCAGTCGGTAGGACACACCGATTCTCGGATTTTCTCGGACTATTCGGAAATCTCTGTTTCAACAGTTAAGGTGTGTCGAAGAACCCCGCGCTCAACAGAACCGGAGTGCACACGGATACGGCAGACTTCTACGATCTACGGGATACGGACAACGGACTCCTGAAGAAGATGTTGAGACTGTAAGTAACTTCAATTCTACAATTTTTCAACGATTCAGCTCACATCTCTTCAGTTAGGTTAAACATCGACTGGATACCGTCGTGTTGAGGTAAATACAAAGGAATATTGTATTTCCTCCTCCCCAGCGATCAAAGTAGATTTAAAAGACCGCACCCTGGTCTTAGGTTAAAAATCGACTGGATACCGTCGTGTTGAGGTAAATACAAAGGAATATTGTATTTCCTCCTCCCCAGCGATCAACGTAGATTTAAAAGACCGCACCCTGGTCTCTCCAAGTTAAAGGCCGTACCCTGGTCATTTACAAGAATTATTCTTAAGGACCGCACCCTGGTCTCATCAATTTAAAATATTCAAAGACCGTACCCTGGTCAAATAAATAATTTTTAGAGACCGTACCCTGGTCAAATAAATAATTTTCAAAGACCGTACCCTGGTCAAATAAATAATTTTTAAAGACCGTACCCTGGTCAAATAAATAAATTTTAAGGACCGCACCCTGGTCAAATAAATCAACTTTAAGGACCGTACCCTGGTTCCAAATATAATTATTATAAACCGTCAGAGTACCTACTGAATACTCGTACTCTAAGAGCTTCATTAATCAACTTTAATCGAAATTCTAAAAAATTCCTAAGGTCAAGGAACCAAAACCCCTAGCCAGCTTTTGGGATTGGAGTAGTTTACGCAGACTCCACAGAAGCATGGACCTAGGCGATATCCCAGATTCACCGATCACCGTCCCCTTCAATGGCTTTTCAGTTTAAAGGATTGTTCATCCAAACTATTTAGATGGCGATTAAAATTAAGCGACTATGACTTCACTATTAAATATAAACCTGGATCTGCCAATCACGTAGCCGATGCACTATCTAGAATAGAACTGAACAACAGCGATAGTCCCC
This sequence comes from Adelphocoris suturalis, assembly GCA_030762985.1. Lineage (NCBI taxonomy): Eukaryota > Metazoa > Arthropoda > Insecta > Hemiptera > Miridae > Adelphocoris > Adelphocoris suturalis. The sequence goes on along the minus strand of JAUMHS010000015.1, from coordinate 294,969 downwards.
AACCTAGTACGTCAAATATAGATAACATTCTAAGCGACGAGGAGGCTATGCGCGAAATAATTACAGATTTCGACAATGACCCGAATGTTCGCGAAGTCGTAGACGAAATAATGGAAACCTATAGACGATCTAGGGAAGGTATCGAAAACGCTACCAATAGAGACAATCAGTCCCTCGCCGTCAACCTAGAATCGGCAGCGCCCGAACTAGATTCCGTTGATACAATACACTCCAACGCCGAAGGCAATACAGTCCTGACCATTCCAATTAAAGAAGGTATAGTCAAACCATGGACTTAACCAAATATTAATAAAACTCGTTTCGAATAATCCCAAAACTCCAAAAATTACAAAACCATTCGGAACTAAAACTCGGATAAATGTGGAATTTTCAAAAACCAATTTCAAAAATAATGTAATCGATTTTGTGAAGGAATATGTACGCCCACATATAGAATACTCCTTGTATTTCTATAATGATGATAAGGGAGAAATCTATCAAGAGTTCGCATCCGTGATGATGAGCGTCTTTAGAGAGTCAACTTTAAAAATGACTAAGTACACTGATCTCGTACAGGATGTCCCTAACGAAGACGAAGTGGAAAAACATAATTTCTAATTATCATATCGGGAAAACGAATCATAGATGCATAACGGAAACATATGCAAAAATCAAACGCACATATTTCTGGCCGAACCAAAAAGGTACCATACAAAATTTTATCAACCGTTGCAAGACTTGTCTGGCTACAAAATACGACCGCGTACCCATTAAACCAAAATTTAATGTAACTCCAACACCCACGCGACCTTTCGAGATAGTACACATAGATAAGTTTACCTTAGATGGTGGCAAATTCCTTACCATCCTTGATGCTTTCTCAAAGTATGCTCAAGCATATCACTTAACCAGCAATTCAAGTCTTGACGTTGTAAAAAATCTGTTGACTTACTTTACCCATCACGGTATCCCGAAAATGATAATATCCGATAATGGGCAGAATTCGATTCGTCTCTAGTAAAAGAACTCTTGAACCTTCACAAAGTAGAAATTCATTTCATTTTGTAGCCAAAATCCCAATAGTAACGGAGCAATAGAAAGGTTCCACTCAACCTTAATTGAACATATCCGACTCTTCAATAACCGATCCGAATTCTCCTGTGACTCCATGGTCACAAAAGTAAAATACGCCTTAATAGCGTATAACAATTCGATTCATTCGGTAACCGCTCTTACTCCTTTTGAAGTCGTTTATGGTCATATAGAACCAGGTAGCCCCCTCGAAGCAGATTTAGAACGAATAATGCTAAACGATTACACCTCGAAACACAAGGACCGAATAGCCAGGTTGTATTCCGAAATTCATAATCGCAGTTCCCGAACAAAGAAAAAACCATCAATAAAGCTAACGAAAATAGAGAGATTATTCCAGATATTCCCGAAACCATATTTGTAAAAAACAAACAATTTATGAGCAAAACAAAAAATAAATACAGTAAGGAAACTTTGGACAAATTGGATGTAGATAAGAAAACGGCAGACATCGTTCCTCGTCATCACAACACCCGAAAGAAAATTCATATTTCCAACATCAAACGACCCAGGAAGTTAGGTACTAAACAAACTCCAGAAACCTCAGAAACCTCAGATGACTCAGACATAGATTCAGATCCAGAATCCCCCCCTCACGGACCTTGGAAATCAAAACAGCATTTTGGTCCTAGGAAATAAACTATAGAATGTAACTCCGTCTTACGTCATTACAGGTTATTGCTTACAACTGCAGCCCTCTGTGCAGAGGTCAAGAACCTCAATAGAAGTGGAGGAATAATCCCAATCGACCTGGGACCTGCCAAATTAGAGGAGACAGAACATGTACTAACCCACTATTACGAACTAACTGGAATCTATACAGAAGTCGACAATTTAAATTCCAATTATTCCTCTCTCGTACGACTAACCCAAAATTCTCGCAAACTCCATGACAAACTCGACGAATATTGTTCATTCTTCAAACATGTACAAATGCTCGTTGAACAAAAAATTTCATACATAAGACTTCACGGAGAAACCAGACAGAAACGAGGACTGATCAATGGTTTAGGAACTGTTATTAAAGCAATCACTGGAAATTTAGATAATGATGATAAAGAAAAATTCGACAACATTATTAACGATATCGATAAGCGCAATAAGAACCTTCAAACGAAGTTCTCTCAACAGTATTCCGTGGTTAATCAACTTATCACCAATTACAACAAAACCCTCCCAAACCATTCAATTTAATAGCGACCAAATAAAACATAAATTTGCGGAAATAAATACTATCGTAAACTCATTTGATGGTCAAACACTTATCTACAAAGATATAATGTATCATCTTCAAACATCCATGAATCTCATCCTCAATCTGCTTTCAGAAATCGAAACATCAATCACCTTTTGTAAACAAGGCATTTTACACACTAGTATCATAAGTACTCACGTTCTGGAAATCGAATTACAAAAGTTGTCACTAAATCTAACTGATCTGCTGACCTATGAGTCCTTAATTCGAGTTCAATGTAACATTCGTAGCAACAGAATTGTGTATTTCCTCACACTACCAGTTTACAAAAACATTGATTATCATTTGTACTATTTATATTCCACACCTTGGCATGTCAACGAAGAGTACACTACAGTAATACCTAAATTTAAATATCTATTGAAGAATGGTAATGAGATCCTTCCACTATCCGATCGTTGTATTTTTAATGAGCAATTTTATTGCAATGTGGAATTGTTATCACAAGCAAATGCTTTTTGTGAACGTAACATCCTGTCGAATGGCTCCACGAGTACTTGTCAATTTACGAAAATATCAATTGCAACAAATTACATATCTATCGTCCCCGAAACCAACCAATTATTGGTAGTTTTTCCTCAAGAGGACCAACTACAGATTAAAAGTTCAGATAAATCGGAAACACTCACCCTAAAAGGTATCCATCTCGTCAACCCCAACTCTGACTCAGTTTATTATCACGACAAATTAATGTCATCAAAACTTACCAGTACGGGGAGTCCCACTTTGTTAAGCATATCTACCCGAAATTTGATTCCCTTAACTTCACTCACATGTCTATGCGTTTTGACGACATCAACCTCAAAAACTTAGACAACTTTCATTTAAACTTAAACCCTTTTGACAACGACCAAGATGGTCTTAATTGGTACCCCTCCATATTGCCTAGCATATGGACTATAATACTCTACGTATTAATATTGTCACTGTTCGGGTACACAATCATAAATTATAGACAGAAATGTGGGAGAGCCAAAATAACAAATCAACCTGCATAAATCCCCTTGACCTAATATTATAATTTATGTAAAATTTTTGTAATCTCTTTCTATGTAATTTTTTTTTGTGTTTTAAAAATATGTTTTATGTGTTTTATGATGTTTAATGATTGTATGATTGATGACTATGATGTTTTATGATTCTTTATTTTATGATTTTTATAATGTTTTATGATTTTTCTTGTAAATGTTTTTATGATGTTTTTATAATGTGTTTTCATAATGTGTGTTTATAATTGTAACTCAAACTCATCGATTGTAAAATTTTTTAATTTTTTTTGTAAAATTTTTTAAAATTTTTTTTTGTAAAATAATTGTAACTCAAACTCATCGATTGTAAAAATTTTTTTTTTAACAAAACAAGGAACACGGAGCGAGTTAACTTAACGAAACCAATAAACTTGAATCCCTAACACTTCAATTTAAAACTTATGAACTTAAAATTTCACTTCAACTCAACTTTAAAATTTCATTAAACTCATCATTTCCAATTTGAGAAAACTTCGCGAAAAATTTTCTCTGCAGTTTTCCACTTGGGGAGGGAGGTGTTATAGTACCAAAACCGCTGATCTATCTTTATTTCTGCTGAATCAGCCCACCGAGGCTATATAAGCTTGATTCCCCCACCGTTCGAGTCAGTCTCGTTGCTCGCTCGTACGCTACGTATCTCCGTTCCGTTTTCTTTAGTTAAACTTGTGTTCCGTCGGTTCCAAATAAAGAAAGTGCTTTTTAAAAACTCTTTGCTCTCGGCACCCCGACGTAACTTATATATATATATATATATATATATATATATATATATATATATATATATACATATATATATATATTTACTTTTACAGTCTTACGGCACAGGTGACCAGATCCAGTATTAGGGCACAGGTGCCGTAATACCGCTTCTGTAACATCCGTCTTTTTATATATAACACAGATTACAGGATTGCGGCGTCAACGTTGTCCCTCTTTGTCTTGCGCTTTCGTATTCATCTAAATCAACATGATCGTCCCTCGTGTAGCCAGATCGAGAGTAGCTCGGGATTTTCTACTTTCCCAACATCCCAACAGAGGTGAAAGTAATGTCCATTTTTACTTTCCCAACATCCGAACAGAGTGGAAAGTAATGCCCACTTTTACTTTCCTAACATCCCCACAGAGTGGAAAGTAATGCCCACTTTTACTTTCCCAACATCCCAACAGAGTGGAAAGTAATGTCCACTTTTACTTTCCCAACATCCCAGCAGAGTGGAAAGTATTGTCCATTTTTACTTTCCCAACACCCCAACAGAGTGGAAAGTAATGTCCACCTTTACTTTCCTAACATCCCAACAGAGTGGAAAGCAATGTCCATCTTTACTTTCCCAACATCCCAACAGAGTGGAAAGTAATGTCCATTTTTACTTTCCCAACATCCCAACAGAGTGTAAAGTTGAAAATTTAAAAATGTTTAAACATTAACCAACATCGATTTTGTCTTTTCTTTTGGTTTTCACGTACAACCAAGCCGTTGCTGGGGAAAAGAAATTTCTTTATTTTTCACCGGACGAAAATCGTTCTCCACTCGTTGGAAAGCTCTCGAATTATCACGCATTTCTTGCGTACTTGTTCCTCTATTCAGGTTGTAGTTTTATATTCATTTATGTTATAAATGGATATAGTAAACAATGCCGCTTGTTTTGTTGTCACTTGGTTGAGAAGTTAATCTTGGTTATAGTAATTGTAGACGCGCACCATAACAGAAAATTACCTACTTAGGTACTCTATTCTAATTTCGATTAGTAAAACATGTCGTAGTTTTAAATTTATTTACATTTACGAATTAGCGGGAAGAAAGCATGTTCCATGTTTTAGCATTTTTGCCGAAGGCTCAAGGCGGAAAGTTACCGGGAGTCCAGGGGGGTGAAGGGGCGGAGTATTGTCCACTTTTACTTTCCCAACATCCCAACAGAGTGGAAAGTAATGTCCACTTTTACTTTCCCAACATCCGAACAGAGTGGAAAGTAATGCCCACTTTTACTTTCCCAACATCCCAACAGGGTGGAAAGTGATGTCCACTTTTACTTTCCCAACATCCCAACAGAGTGGAAAGTATTGTCCATTTTTACTTTCCCAACATCTCAACAGAGTGGATAGTATTGTCCACTTTTACTTTCCCAACATCCCAACAGAGGTGAAAGTAATGTCCATTTTTACTTTCCCAACATCCCAACAGAGTGGAAAGTATTGTGCATTTTTACTTTTCCAACATCCCAACAGATAGGAAAGTAATGTCCATGTTTACTTACCCAACATCCCAATAGATTGGAAAGTAATATCCATTTTTATTTTCCCAACATCCCAACAGAGTGGAAGTAATGTCCATTTTTTACTTTCCTAACATCCCAACAGAGTGGAAAGTAATGTCCATTTTAAAAATCACGGCTAAAGCATGTTCCATGTTTCTTGAATTTTAGACGAAGGGTCTAAGTAGTAACCATTATGGGGTCCAGAGGGGGCTTGTCACCTGGCGAGGTCCAAAGAGCCGAGTTTTTTTTTTTTTTTTTTTTTTTTTTTTTTTTTTTTTTTTTTTTTAAGCCGCGTCTCAAATGTTCTGGTATTGATCCTTGAATAATGCACTTCCGTTTTTGCAACTTGAGAAAACAATTATTTTGCTCAATATACTGTTTCTGCTACGTTCCAAGTACCTAGTGCTTATTCCAAATCAGAATTGCAATTCGGCCGAGAGAGCCATTTACCTTAGTAGAAAAATCCCAAAACACTTCTTGATGACACAACAATCGGATTCCAAAAACCTTTACTCGCTCTAAATAAAATGCGCTACATCACGGGGAATTTAACCCCATCAGTCATAATCACAACGCTAAAAGTTGAAATAACTTCTCCTATCCACCCAGCAAGCATTAATCTTGGAGAAATCGGACTTGAACAAGCTCTCGGTCTTAGTAGACAGTCTCGAAAAATTTGACACACATGCGCTCCACGCGGATGACTGGAAAAACAGAGGCAGTGCCTGTAAGCTGCCTATATACTCATATACCTTGGACAATGGAGGAAGTAGACAACATCGGCTCTGCGCCTCCTAAGCCTAGGGTTGCCAGACATATATAATTCATAGTATCATTCTATATTTTTTATTTAAAAAAAAAAAAAAAAAAAAAAAAAAAACTATATATATTTTGTTATTTTGTAATAAAAATACTATTTTTTGAGCTTTTGAATAATCTAAATTCGTTAGTGATATTACCAAGTTTTTATAGTAGAAGTAAGTAGTACCTGTGGAATATTATGCCCCAATTTGCTGGCCCATTGTGATTAATTTGTTATTCTCAGTTACCCGCCTATGGGCATGTACCTTGAATTGTCATATTTTTCAAGCAAAAATTGAGGTAGGTATGTTCTACAGAATCCCTTTCGAGCTGTTTAAAAAAGTAGGTAGTTCAAAATTTATCAAGGATCCCTATATTTCCAGTTCCTATTTTCACGATAAAAATGGAAAACAATATTGCATGATTATATTCATTTCAATTTGTTAAATTTATTTCAATTTATATATTTATTTAAATTTGTTTAGTAATTTGGTAATACGAGTGACAAAAATTAAATTTTCGAATGATATTTATTTCTATTTATTTATTTATTTTATTGCATTTTTACAAAGAACACTTTCAATTAATTACAAGGAACATATCTCAATATACCTAATACTAGATGAAAGGCAATAGCCCTTAAGTATCAAGCAAGCTTCGTTCCGAGCTGAGTTTCGTAACTATTCACATCTTATACATGGGAGAATTACAAAAATTAAGATACTTTTAAAATGAATCTCTATCATCATGTACATAGATAATAATTAATACTGATTAAAGTTATACAGTGTAGGTACTACTGAATACAGCTTCATGTTTGCTGTGTCCAAGCTTGACCCACCTTTATTATTTTATTTTTTCATAGGCAGCGCGGGAGTGAAGTTGCGGAGATCTCAAATTTCCGTCGATAGACCGGTACAAAATATACAAAATAAAGGATGGGCTCCTGGTGGTTAGCGTCATAGATGGCTTTGGGTTAACTACATTTCCTTCCCATCTAAATCTTGTTTCATAATCATGGTCACAAGCATTCCTATTTATCATGCCCGGATTCCGATGGAACACTGATGGAAGTGATTTTACAAATAACTGACGAGGGGTAAATAGGTATTTTAAATTCTTCATTAAGTTGGATGTTCGGATATCGGTGTGGCTTTCTCATTATTATTTTCATAATGGACCTTTGAATTATATTTAACGGTTTAATTGTAAGACTGATTGTACCAAAGAATAATATATGAAAGACTAAGCTTATCATTCCTGAATACACTCCTCACATTAGAAAACAAAAACGAAAATCTCCTTAGTTTTTCATGTATAATGTCTAAATGTGATTACCACGTTAACTTATTATCAATATGTACACCCAGATAACGATAGGTAAATGCTCTCTCCAAAGCCGCACATGTACAACACGATTTTTCTAAACAGTTATCCATGATGGATAAACTAATTTTTCAAACGGATTTTTCTAAACTAATATCATATTATGACTCATATTTTCTACGATTTAATTTTCACTCCCTACTTAAATGTACCTATTTAGTTTTGTTTGCATTTAGCGTGAGGTAACTGTCCGAAAACCAGTTATTCAATGAATCCAGAGTGTCATGAGCTTTAGTGTATACCTTCATTCCAGGACTAACCAGAAACCAATATCGACGTATCATAAGCCAAGAGATATGTTTTAGCGTCCTGCACGTGAAGAGGTAAATTATTATACTAGCCTAGTTCTCTCGCTCGCTACACTCGCTCGGTATGGCTGTATAGATCCCATGGTCTTTACTGTTGAGTGGGACATGTAGAATCATTGGAAACGGTGTACCACTAAGGGTGATTTGAAATGTATGGGGAATGTTGCTCGCTTCGCTCGCTCTCAGTGGGATGCATAGATGCGATTGGATATAGTTAGTCCCCATACCATCGAGACCAACAGCCCATGGTTCAGATGGTGGTGGAACATTTGAAAATTACTTACAATCCCTTTCTATAGACAATCCCAAGGGAATGAAATAAAAAATATCCTCATAACATATCCATAATTTCTCCCTTGATGGGAAAAACAAAAGATCATGGATATGTCTAGTACCTACTGCTTACCAGTAGGTACCTACTACTCAATTGTATATCAACCATGTAGGGCCTTCTTTTCACAAGATTATTCCATTATGGTTACAAAACAATATTAGTTTATAACTTGGAGTAATAAATCAGCATTCCTTGACACTACAATGTCCTAGAGGTCATGAGATGTTGTAATAAAATGGGAGCATTCCAAGAAGTGGCGAACGATTTTCCTACTATGAAACCCGACGACTACGATTTTCCTAGCCTTCACTTTTCGAGTTAATAATAATCTAAAGAGCCAGGTCGTCACAAATTTTGGTATTGTTACACAAATTTTAGAATGAACCCCAGCCCAAAAACATATCCATGTTAAAATAATGAAAACAAAATACCTAAATAAAGTTTATAAAAGGAGCAAAACGAAAATAATAAATTGCTGTGTAATAATTTGCTGCGTTTTCTATGTGGTTCCACGAAAAGTTTATTAGGTTTAATTATGATAGGCCATTTATCTGCGAAGAAGGCCATAGAGATCACGTGGAACCACGAACATTTTAGTATTATGCTACAAAACTGCCCACCCAACATGACAGACTTTTTTTGTTTTTGAAATTACTTTCACACCCGTCACCTCCAGCGATGTTTTTCAAGAGAGACCACGAAAGATTATGTGGAACTAAGAAAAGTTTAGTTATAAGAACATATCAGTACTATTTTTACTGCAGACTGCTGTATAATAATTCGGTGCGTTCTCTATGTGAGGAAGTTATACCTCCCACCCAACTTGGCAGACTTTTTTTTCTGTTGGAAATGACTATCAAATGCGGCACCTCATGTGGACCCACCAAAATTTTAGTTATAAGATCATTTACGAACAGAACTGTCGGATATTAAATGTTTGCTCGTATTTGTTTTCTTCGTCTATTTTTGTAAAGGTAGGCCATAATTTAATCTGCGTAGAAGGGCTATCCCTTTCCCTTTCTATTCGTACATGTTACAATATGTGAGGAAGTTATACTGCCCACCCAACTTGGCAAACGTTTTTTTCAGTAGGAAATTACTTTCAAACAAATTAAATCTTATAAAACTATGTGGAACCACAAAAAGTTTATTAGGTTTAATAAAGATATGCCATTATTTCATCTGCGTAGAAGGGTTATCGTTTTTACCGTCTATTTTTCTGTTGGATGTGTCTTTTAAATCAAGAGACAGGTTCGAAGTCAAACTTCAGACCTACATAACTTTCGACGAAATAGGAAGAGCGCGGTAGCTCAAAATGTAGCTTGTCTACATTTTTGTTCACTACAATTGGAAAAGAATATTTCATGTATCTAAACTCGCATGTGACCAAATTGAAACTTCAACGAACATTTTAAGACCAACCCGAACCAAGACCGTCAAACATTTACTGTGTCTATGGTGGGAAAAAACATAGCGGGGAACACTTTTTGTTTGTCGTTTCCCGCCTACTGTCGCTGATTTATCCAGCAAGACATCATATATTTCGGCAATTTTGACGGCACCATGGCGTTCTACTGATCCAGAAACGCAATTTTCTCGCTGACGTACGAAGTGCTCTCGATCAAATTTTAATGTGGCAACGGATAGAAGATCGAGCCTCGAAAAATAATAGGATACTAATTTTGGTGAATTTTGGACAATTTCCAGGGGCGTTTTGGGGAGATTTTTTATGAAATTCATGAAATTTCGTATATCCCGTGAACGAAGCGTCCTAGCGCAAAACGGATTTCAAAATCGGATTCAGCGACCCAAAATACATACTGTAGAGCATTTTCGTCGAATTTCCTGTGTGTTTTAATGGAGAAATTGCGAATTTAAGATAAAAAATAATTTTTTAAAACAAACAGTTTCTTCAGAATGAAGCCCAAGTAGTTCCAGTAAGTGCCCGCTCGGCTTTTTTGGCAAATTCAGTTTCGTAAATTGTTTTTTAATTTTCACCTTTTAGGTAGGTTATCTGCATATATTATTGAATATTTCTAGTGCATTTTCATCACCATACAGGGGTCAATCAGTGGGTGGGGTTGGGGGAAGACCTGAAATGTTTGATATTTTTAGTTGTTGCTTATGGAGCAACTGCTTGTGATGGGGATATGAAATTAAGTTTTTCCCATCTTAAATAGACCAAAGAAATATAATATGAAGGAAATTTGGGAAATTTCATGAAATTGTTGTTTTTGTCATTTTGTCATCTGGTAAAGATCTAGGGTGTATCAATAGTTGTGAACATCATATCAATGTGGGAGATCATCCCCCCCATTCGTCAGCCTCCACGAAGAATTGCACCTCATAAGTTAGAGGGAGTTGAACGGTTAGTAAGAGAAATGGAATAGATAGAGGTGATTGAGCCATCAAGCCCTGGTCAAGTCTTATTGTATTAGTTCCCAAGAAAGATGGTTCCACTCGATGGTTCCACAGCTGAATGCGATAACAAGGAAAGATTCTGGCCCATTACCAAAGGTTGATGAATTAACAAGCCGACTTGCAGGGAGTTCTTGATTTTCCACTCTAGATCTTCAGAGTGGATACTGGCAAATCCCAATGGCTGAGGCAGACCAGAGAGAAAACTGCATTTTGCAGACCTCGAGGCCTTTGGCACTTTAAATTATGCCATTCGGATTGTGCAATGCACCCGCAACGTTTTAACGAGCGATGACCTTCGAGAAGAGATTCAGCAAGGTCGAGTCTTGATGATGTGCTGGTGGACAATTCTGAGTTCATAGAGCATCTGGCTTGGTTGATGAGAGTCCTGCTTGTTTTTTGGAAGGCTGGTGTTAAGATGAACACACAGAAATGCCATTGGTTTTCTAGATAGGTCTCTTACTTGGGGTTCATTATATCTGGACAAGGCATAGCTGCTGGCCCTCAGAAGAAAGTTAAAGTTGCTGAATTGTCTATACCATCCACTGTCAAGGAGGTGCGAAACCTTTGTGGGGTTTTGTTCGTACTACCGATGTTTCATCTCAAACTTTGCTCATCGGATTGCGCCTTTGTACAAACTTTAAGATGTCTCTGGTGATTTCAAATGGGACAAGGAATGTCAAGATGCATTTAATGACATTAAGCTGGCACTTACGAATCCTCCTATGCTGGGCCATCCAATACCAGGAGCTGTCTTTATATTGGACAAATGGGGGTCCTTGCTTATTCAGCAAGTGTCTATCAAAGCAGGAACGAAATTATTGTGTGACCAGAAGATAATTGCTAAGCCTAGTCAAAGCACTGCGTTACTTTCAGTCATATGGTCTCCAGAGTGGTGCTGAGTTCTTGGTGAGAACAGATCATGCTGCTTTGCAATGGTTACGCAGTTTTAAGACGCCTTGTTGAGAAGACCATGTACTGATTCTGGCTGCCAACATTGTGCCCGACTGGAATAGAAAAATCTAGCTGCAATTGATGTGCAAAGGGTATGGTTGGAGTCAGAAGGAGAGCAGTGGGCCATATTTCAGCAAGCCGATCCAGAACTTCCAGTGCTCAAGTGGACCCAAGAAGGGAAACGATCATCTTGGAATGACATTTCCCAGTGCAACAACTAAAGGCTATTGGGCAATGTTTGGAAATCTGAAAATATCAAACGGAGTCCTTGTACGACTGGAATGAAACTGAAACAGAAACAGTGGAGCAAGTTCTTGTGCCACAATACTAGAGGCAGGAAGTTCTGATGGCAGCCCATAACATGGGGCACCTTGGGAAAAGGAGAACACTGAGTGAGATACGGATGAAGTTCTACTGGCCAGGTCTTCAGGGAGCTGTTCAGGTTCATTGTGCGAATTGTGAATTTTGTTGGCGCAGAAGAAATACCAACACCAGAGCTCCTATGCAGACATATGTAACTGTTACCCCATTTGAGAGGGTAGGAATGGACATCATAGGGCCCCTACCACTGACAGAGCAGGGGAATAGATATGTGGTGGTGCTTATTGACTATTTTACAAAATGGCCAGAGGCTTTTCCAACTAGTGACATCAAGGCTGAGGCATTGGCTCGTGGACTGGAAGAGACAGTTATTTCACGTTTTGGGGTGCCAATAGAGCTGAACTCTGTTCAAGGCACAGGGTTTGAATCCGAAGTTTTCAAGGAGGTTATGAGAATGCTCAGAATTTATAAGACAAGGACTTCTCCTGGAAGACCCCAGAGTGACAGACTGGTTGAGAGGTTCAACCGTTCCTTATGGGAAATGTTGGCCAAGATGGTGGATGGAAATCAGCGAGACTGGGATATATGGCTACCTTATGTACTTTTGGCATATCGAGCCACAGAACACTCTTCTACTGGATTTTAACCAGCAAAGCTCAACCTGGGGCGTCGGTTGACCCTGCCATTACACTTACTGGTGGGTAAGATTCCAGAGGAGGGAACCCTTGCGTCGACTTATGCCCACGAGCTTCGAAAAAAGTTAACGACCTTACATGGCATGGCTCAAAAACAAATAAAACATGTTGCAGATCAAAGCAAGGTCCGCTATGATGTCAGAAGCAGAGCTCCACGATTTACAGAAGGAGATAAAGTTTGGTATTACTGGCCACATCGCCAAGTTGGATTCTGTCCCAAACTTCAATTGGAGTGGATAGGACCCTGTAAAATTATCAAGGCAATAAGTGACGTGGTTTTCCGCATTCGGATCCCTCGCGGAAAACGTCGAGTGGTGCATGCAAATCATCTAGCTCCTTGCAAGAGCTCGGCGGGGAGGGAGAGTGATGTAAGGGAATGACTACAGTGATTATTATTTCTAGGAAGTTGTATTGTAATTATGCAGTTATGTTATTGTGTTACTAATAAAAAAGCATAGTTGTGCTTTGAGTCTTGAACCAAATACTTGTTTTCGTATAAGTTAATTTAGTTTGTAGCCTAAACTCGACAGTATGTTTTGCCACTTTTGAAGGCACCATCGTGTTCTACGAGTTCAGTAACGTAACTTTGTCGCAGACATACGAAGTGTTCTCAATCAAATTTTAATGAGGCAGTGGTAGAAGAACGAGGGCTTGGGGGAAAAAAAGGACATAAAAGGGGCTCCACCCCTTCCCGCCCTCCACCCCATGTTTTGGGTGGGATTAGAAAATTTTAAAATCGCTTATGCCCCCTTTCTGAAACATCCAAGAACATCCCCCCACTCATAAACACCCCCACTCAGTTGTTCGGCCATGCATAGCATAGGCAGACAAACTGACAGACAAACACACGGAGTTTCATTCTTATAAATAGATAGTCTAGTTTTCTCTATCGCTTCACTGGCTCGGTGGCTGTATAGATCCGATGGTCTTTGCTGTCGAGTGGGACATGTAGAATGATAGGAAACGGTGGATCAGTACGGGTGATTTGAAATGTGTAGGTAATGTTGCTTGCTTCGCTCGCTCTCTGTGGAATGTATAGATGCGATGGGATATAAATAGTCCATCCCGAGTTGGTAGGAAAAACACCGTTGAAATCCGACCTGTGTAGGGAATGTTGCTCGCTTCGCTCGCTAGGGGTGGCTTTTCACGCTCGCTCGTTGTGGGATATAGTCCCTATACCATCGAAACCTACAGCCCTTGGTTTGGTTGGTGGTGGAAAATTTGAAAATTCGTAGGATTCGTATTTTTACAGTTCCTATTTTCACATGAAATCTTGGAAAGCAATATTCATAAGTAATAATTTTAAATTTTTTTTATATTTATTTCAATTTAGATAGGCCATTCATCTGCGTAGAAGGGCTACCAAATAAAGAGTATGTGGAAATAATAAAACTTCATCTAATTCTATACTTCCATGTTAAAATATGTATGGAAGCTACATTGCCCACCCAACATTTCGCCACTAACAGAACTGTCGGATGTTAAATAATTGTTCTTCTACTAATTCGTCCATGTTACAATATTGAGGAAGTTATACTGCCCACCCAACTTGGCAAACTCTTTTTCTGTTGGAAATGTTACTGTGTCTCTAGTTTTCCTAATAATGTATTTCAACTTATTTCAATATTTTTATAGTAATCTTTTAATCGTTTACTGTAGGGTTGTTTAACTAATTTGCTAAACTTGTGTTTATCGCGTATTTTGATAGAAATCGTTAGACCATTTGTAATCCACGGAGTATGTCTATTGAAGGTGGGTTTGAAAGTTTCAACTGTAGTATGATACTCAATAACATTTTTCAATAAATTAATAAATGCATTTGCCGACTGATTCAAATCTTCTTCATACACCGAAGACCGATCCATGTTAGAAAAAGAAACTCCTACTGCCTCAAAGCCAATTTTTTTCTTAAATTTTAAGGTGTTTTTGTTATCATTCAAGATTTCATTGTGTGAATTAACAATAGTCACCACCGTGCTAAAGTAGTCGGTAATCGCTCTCTTTATTTCAGCAGGGTTGAGCTGTGAGTGCTTTGATCGGGCAATTATATGATCTAAGCAACTAGTTGACAACCCTTGAACTCGGGTGGGCTCAGTAACCCCATGGAAGAAATCATATTCAGATGATCATTACTATTATCTTCTTGCAATAAAACGATATTGATATCTCTTACAATGTAAGTAAAACAATCTCGATCAACATTTTCAAGTTCCAACCTCAAATCTCGAATAAACTTGATAAGGATTGGTTGTAGGGGATCTATAAATTCCATAGATTACATATCGTACCTTGTCACACACAAATCTAATTTTAAGTACCTACTGTTGCATCACACAATGTTGATTCTTCAATACTGTAATCATATTTATCATTGCCATAAAAAAAACCCTGTCATTATTATTTCTATTGGTATTCGATGATTTTGAGGCCCTGTACCCATTCATAAGTTGCAATAGTTCGCAAAGTCTACCATAGACCTCAGTAAGAATAATAAAATCTGGCTTACAAGTAACAGTTTCCAACAATACTCTCATTTCATCAAAATTACAATTGTAGCTCCTTAAGTGCATATGGAAAATAATTTTTTGTTCCCAATAGCTAGTTCATTTTAACTCATGTAATCATTGAAAGATTGGTAAGACATGCAATTAGACTCACTACCAAATCACAAAAACGTCTGCCAAGTTGGGTGGGCAGTATAGCTTCCTCACATATTATAACATGGACGTATAGAATTAGTTGAAGAACAAAGTACGAGTCAAAATGATCGATAAGTCGTCGTTATAAGAAATAAACGTTTGCGCATGCGCACAAACTACCATTAATCCAACAGTAATGAAATTCATGAGGGAACTTCTAGGAGCTAAATCCCATATTCCTTGAAAATTTCATAAATATCGGTCTATTAGTATTGTAGTTATTTCTGTCTCGATCAATTTTAGTTTTGCGCATGCGCTATAGTTATTACTCCACCAATCTTGATGTAATTCATACGACATTCCTCAAACAGGCAGACAGACAGACGGACACGTAACCGAAATTGATCAGCAAGCTCTGAAACGCAAAAAGCAACAGAACATTTTGATTTTGGAGGACAAAACTTTTTTTCGACTTCAATCACGAACACATAGCTTTCCTAACTTCGGTAGTGAGGAAGCAAAACTCATTATATCCATCACTGAAATTGTCTACATGTGGATCAACCAATTTTCAAAAGCAAATATCACGTTTCGAATGTTATCTAGGTCGTCGAGGGTACGAATTACCTTCACTGGCTAATTTTCATTTTTCCTCGTATGGACTAGAAAGTTCTTAATCCAGACATATTTGATGCTTCTTTTCTCTGCTTTCTTCTTGATCATCCGTAGTATATCTGCTCTCAGTGGGGTCAAGTTTTCCGTTACGAATACTCGAGTTTTCGGCCAGGCTAAGACGAATTTATCAGCAGTTAAACTTCGATCTTGAAAAAGTCAGGTCTTTTTGCCTTTTTTCTTCCGATCCCTATAAATCCACTACTTATTTACACCGATATAAATATATTTTTCCAACATACCTACTATATTTTTCCAACATACCTACTATATTTTTTCGAATTTTTGTGCAAAAATACCGTATATAAAGTGCCCGTGAAGGCAACCCTACCTAAGCAATAAAAAAATTATCCACCCATAGTTCATCTTCAACGTTAACTATTGGCCTAACCAGTCGTCAAAGTTAACAACACATCCTTATGAAATATCTCCCCCCCCCCCCCCCCCCAAAAAAAAGTCTGCTAATTTGGGTGTGGCACATAGCTTCCTCGTTTGCGTATCATGAATGTATAGATCATTGAAACGTTTTAAATGACCTTGAAAAATCCCTTAGCGGAAAAGATTAAATGAAGAAGTAGCGTAAAACGTCATAACTGGTCAATTAAGAAACGAAAAAATGATACTCAATGTTATTCACATTTGCTCATGCGCAGAATGAACTGATGACTTAAGAACGATGAAATAGGTACGGGACCACCTACAACCTAACCCGCGCATTCAATGACAATTTCATCAAAAGCGGTTGAAAACTGTGGAAATTGAGGTCGTTACAAGTATTTCACATAGGGGCATGCGCAGTAGCTATTAGTGATACAATCAATATCACTAATAGCAATTAGTGATATTGATATGGGATGATCAAATAGTCATCTCCCAACTATCATTCAAATTTCAGCGAGATCGGGTGACTAGGGTGTGGGAAATGATGCTTGGTAGAATTTACGTTTTCGCATGAGCAGAGTGAAGTATTGAGTAAGAAACGAGATGCAACTACTCCTGATTTACTATATAACCTCGACTTCTTATCATCTAGTGGTACGATTTTGATTAAACTCCGGCGGTAGGTGGGTATACGTAATATTAAAATGAATTCATCACGAATTTACTACTGAAAAACTTTTTTCCGATTTTAAAAAGCTGAAATATAACAATTTTTAAATTTACCCCCTCCCTGACCGCCCCTGTCCTGGGGACCATGAAAAATGAATTCATCACGAATTTTACTAGTGAAAAACGTTTTTTCCGATTTTAAAAAGCTGATATATAACAATCCTCACATGTACCCCTCCCGGACAGCCCAGGTCCTCGGGACCATGAAAAATGAATTCATCACGATTTTTACAAGTGAAAACCTTTTTTTCCGATTTTAAAAAGCTGAAATATAAGAATCTTCACATTTACCCCCTCCCTGACGCCCCAGGTCCTCGGGGACAATGAAAAATGAATTCATCACGAATTTTACTAGTGAAAAACTTTTTTTCCGATTTCAAAAAGCTGATATATAACAATCTTCACATTTGCCCCCTCCCTGACAGCCCAGGTCCTCGGGACCATGAAAAATGAATTCATCGCGAATTTTACTTGTGAAAAACTTTTTTTCCGATTTTAAAAATCTGAAATATAACAATCTTCACATTTACCCCCTCCCTGACAGCCCAGGTCCTGGGGACCATGAAAAGTGAATTCATCACGAATTTTACTAGTGAAAAACGTTTTTTCCGATTTTAAAAAGCTGATATAATATAACAATCCTCACATGTACCCCTCCCGGACAGCCCAGGTCCTCGGGACCATGAAAAATGAATTCATCACGATTTTTACTAGTGAAAACCTTTTTTTCCGATTTTAAAAAGCTGAAATATAAGAATCTTCACATTTACCCCCTCCCTGACGCCCCAGGTCCTCGGGGACAATGAAAAATGAATTCATCACGAATTTTACTAGTGAAAAACTTTTTTTCCGATTTCAAAAAGCTGATATATAACAATCTTCACATTTGCCCCCTCCCTGACCGCCCAGATCCTGGGGACCATGAAAAATGAACTCATCGCGAATTTTACTTGTGAAAAACTTTTTTTCCGATTTTAAAAATCTGAAATATAACAACCTTCACATTTACAGGGGGTAAATGTGAAGGTTGTTATATTTCAGCTTTTTAAAATGACCGACCAGGTCCTCGGGACCATGAAAAATGAATTCATCATGAATTTCACTAGTGAAAAACTTTTTTTCCGATTTTAACAAGCTGAAATATAACAATCTTCACATTTGCCCCCTCCCTGACAGCCCAGGTCCTCGGGACCATGAAAAATGAATTCATCACAAATTTTACTGGTGAAAAACTTTTTTTCCAATTTTAAAAATCTGAAATATAACAATCTTCACATTTACCCCCTCCCTGACAGCCCAGGTCATCGGGACCATGGAAAATTAATTCATCGCAAATTTTACTAGTGAAAAACTTTTTTTCTGAATTCCGATCATTCTTCAACCATCTGGAACCGATGGACAAATTTCATTTGAATCCCCAACCCAGAGGAAGGTTTGTCTCCACCCCGGAGGTGTGGCTCTAAAATAATCGTTTTTACCAATGCCCAAACCCATGGTGAGCCCCTCGACAAGAGGATAGCTATGCCGCTAATGACCCTTCTGGTCGAGGTGCGGCTGAAAAGAAAGAAAAAAAGAGAGAGTGAGAGAGAAAACACGGTATGTGTGCCACAATCCTGCATTTCACGTTACTCACTTCTGCCCCTTCATTGGTTTTGGTTATACCTCGCATTCAAGACAAGTGGTGCCGTATGCCTGTTTGTCAAGTGAATTACAGGATTGTGGCATCGTTTTGTAGCACTGGGAGGTGACGCCGTAAGCCTGCGCCTCACCTTATAACGACGCCGTAAGTCTGTGTCTATATAGCTGTACATATATATATATATATATATATATATATATATATAGCTATATAGACACAGACTTACGGCGTCGTTATAAGGTGAGGCGCAGGCTTACGGCGTCACCTCCCAGTGCTACAAAACGATGCCACAATCCTGTAATTCACTTGACAAACAGGCATACGGCACCACTTGTCTTGAAGGCGAGGTATAACCAAAACCAATGAAGGGGCTCAAGTGAGTAACGTGAAACGCAGGATTGTGGCACACATACCGTGTTTTTTCTCTCTCTCTCTTTTTTTCTTTCTTTTCGGCCGCACCTCAACCAGAAGGGTCATTAGCGGCACAGCTATCCTCTTGTCGTGGGGCTCACCATGGGTTATGTTTTGAGATTGAAAGATTGGTACAAACGATTATTTTAGATCCACCTCCGGGGTGGAGACAAACCTTCCTATGGGTTGGGGATTCAAATAAAATATGTGCATCGGCGATTGATGATATAAAATTGGAGGGTTGGTATAAAAATTTTGTTGTTGTTTTTTTTTTTTGTTTCGTGATGAATTCATTTTTCATGGTCCCGAGGACCTGGGCGGTCAGGGAGGGGATAATGTGACGATTGTTATGTTCCAGCTTTTTTAAATCGGAAAAAAGTTTTTCACTAGTAAAATTCGTGATGAATTCATTTTTCATGGTCCCGAGGACCTGGGCGGTCAGGAAGGGGGTAAATGTGAAGATTGTTATATTTCAGCTTTTTGAAATCAAAAAAGTTTTTCACTAGTAAAATTCGTGTAAATTCATTTTTCATGGGCCGAGGACCTGGGCGGTCAGGAAGGGGGTAAATATCAAGTTTGTTATATTTCAGATTTTTACAATCGGAAAAAAAGTTTTTCACTAGTAAAATTTGTGATGAATTCATTTTTCATGGTCCTGAGGACCTGGGCTGTCAGGGAGGGGGTAAATGTGAAGATTGTTATATTTCAGCTTTTTAAAATCGGAAAAAAAGTTTTTCACTAGTGAAATTCGTGATGAATTCATTTTTCATTTTCCCGAGGACCTGGGCAGTCAGGGAGGGGGCAAATGTGAAAATTATTATATTTCAGCGTTTTAAAATCGGAATAAAAGTTTTTCACTAGTAAAATTAGTGACGAATGCATTTTTCATGGTCCGAAGGACCTGGGCTGTCAGGGGAAAATGTGAAGATTGTTATATTTCAGATTTAAAATCGGAAAAAAAGTTTTTCACAAGTAAAATTCGCGATGAGTTCATTTTTCATGGTCCCGAGGACCTGGGCGGTCAGGGAGGGGGTAAATGTGAATATTGTTATATTTCAGATTTTTAAAATCGGAAAAAAAGTTTTTCACAAGTAAAATTTGCGATGAATTCATTTTTCATGGTCCCGAGGACCTGGGCTGTCAGGGAGGGGGCAAATGTGAAGATTGTTATATTTCAGCTTTTTAAAATCGGAAAAAAAGTTTTTCACTAGTAAAATTCGCGATGAATTCATTTTTCATGGTCCCGAGGACCTGGGCGGTCAGGGAGGGGGTAAATGTGAAGATTGTTTTATTTCAGCTTTTTAAAATCGGAAAAAAAGTTTTTCACTAGTAAAATTCGCGATGAATTCATTTTTCATGGTCCCTAGGACCTGGTCGGGCAGGGAAGGGGTAAATGTGAAGATTGTTATATATCAGCTTTTTAAAATCGGAAAAAAAGTTTTTCAGTAGTGAAATTCGTGATGAATTCATTTCAATATTACGTATACCCACCTACCGCCAGAGTTTGATCAAAATCGTACCACTAGATGATAAGAAGTCGAGGTTATATAGTAAATCAGGAGTAGTTGCATCTCGTTTCTGACTCAATACTTCACTCTGCTCATGCGAAAACGTAAATTCTACCAAGCATCATTTCCCACACCCTAGTCATCCGATCTCGCTCAAATTTGAATGATAGTTGGGGGATGACAATTTGATCATCCCATATCAATTTAAACATTATTGTATGACTAATAGCTACTGCGCATGCGCCTATGTGAAATACTTGCAACGACCTTAATTTCCATAGTTTTCTTCCGATTTTGATGAAATTGTCATTGAATGCGCGGGTAGGTTGTAGGTGGTCCCGTACCTACTTCATCGTTCTTAACTCATCAGTTCATTCTGCGCATGAGCAAATGTGAATAACATTGAGTATCATTTTTTCGTTTCTTAATTGACCAGTTATGACGTTTTACGCTACTTCTTGATTTAATCTTTTCCGCTATGGGATTTTTCAAGGTCATTTAAAACTTTTCAATGATCTATACATTCATGATACGCAAACGAGGAAGCTATGTGCCATACCCAAATTAGCAGACTTTTTTTTTTTGGGGGGGGGGGGGGGGGGGAGGAGAGATATTTTATAAGGCTGTGTTATTAACTTTGACGACTGGTTAGGCCAATAGTTAACGTTGAAGATGAACTATGGGTGGATAATTTTTTAATTGATTAGGTAGGGTTGCCTTCACGGGCTTTTTATATATGGTATTTTTGCACAAAATTTCGAAAAAATATAGTTGGTATGTTGGAAAAATATATTTATATCGGTGTAAATAAGTTGTGGATTTATTGGGATCGGAAGAAGAAAGGCAAAAAGACCTGACTTTTTCATGTTCGAAGTTTAACTGCTGATAAATTCGTCTCAGCTTGGCCGAACACTCGAGTATACGTAACGGAAAACTTGACCCCACTGAGAGCAGATATACTACGGATGATCAAGAAGAAAGCAGAGAAAAGAAGCATCAAATATGTCTGGATTAAGAACTTTCTAGTCCATACGAGGAAAAATGAAAATTAGCCAGTGAAGGTAATTCGTACCCTCGACGACCTAGATAACATTCGAAACGTGATATTTGCTTTTGAAAATTGGTTGATCCACATGTAGACAATTTCAGTGATGGATATAATGAATTTTGCTTACTCACTACCGAAGTTAGGAAAGCTATGTGTTCGTGATTGAAGTCGAAAAAAAGTTTTGTCCTCCAAAATCAAAATGTTCTGTTGCTTTTTGCGTTTCAGAGCTTGCTGATCAATTTTGGTTACGTGTCCATCTGTCTGTCTGCCTGTTTGAGGAATGTCGTATGAATTACATCAAGATTGGTGGAGTAATAACTATAACGAAGAGTACATTTAGTTAAGAGTACTTTACTTACAATATCGTTTTATTGCAAGAAGATAATAGTAATGATCATCTGAATATGATTTCTTCCATGGGGTTTCTTTCTCTAATTACTGAGCCCACCCGAGTTCAAGGGTTGTCAACTAGTTGCTTAGATCATATAATTGCCCGATCAAAGCACTCACAGCTCAACCCTGCTGAAATAAAGAGAGCGATTACCGACCACTTTAGCACGGTGGTGACTATTGTTGATTCACACAATGAAATCTTGAATGATAACAAAAACGCCTTAAAATTTAAGAAAAAATTGGCTTTGAGGCAGTAGGAGTTTCTTTTTCTAACATGGATCAGTCTTCGGTGTATGAAGAAGATTTGAATCAGTCGGCAAATGCATTTATTAATTTATTGAAAAATGTTATTGAGTATCATACTACAGTTGAAACTTTCAAACCCACCTTCAATAGACATACTCCGTGGATTACGAATGGTCTAACGATTTCTATTACAAGACGCGATAAACACAAGTTTAGCAAATTAGTTAAACAACCCTACAGTAAACGATTAAAAGATTACTATAAAAATATTGAAATAAGTTGAAATACATTATTAGGAAAACTAGAGACACAGTAACACTTAAAACAGAAAAAGAGTTTGCCAAGTTGGGTGGGCAGTATAACTTCCTCACATATTGTAACATGGACGGATTAGTAGAAGAACAATTATTTAACCTCCCACATTTAACCCCTCTACAGCCCCTGGAATTTGATTAAAATTCATCAAAATGTGTTCTCGTAGATAAATTATGTCTTTGAATCCGAATTTGAAATCCGTTTTTTTCTACGACTTTTAGTTCTTCGGATTTATTAAATTTCATGAATTTCATGAAAAACTCCCAAAATTCATCTTGGAAATTGTTCAAAATTCATCAACTTGTGTTACATTATGGAAATCAGGGCACTGAATCCGAATTTGTAATCTGTTTTGCTGAAGGACGCTCCTTTTACCGCATTTCTGAAATTTCATGAAAATCTCCTCAAAATGCCCCTGGAAATTGTTTTAAATTCATCAGAATGTGTTCTTGTAGGTAAATCGAGGCGCTGGATCTGAATTTGGAACCCGTTTTGTTCTACGCCGTTCCATTCACCGGCAAGTGACAAAAACCACAATTTCATGAAATTTCCCAAATTTCCTTCTTATTATATTTCTTTGGTATATTTAAGATGGGAAAAACTAAATTTCAAATCCCCATCACAAGCAGTTGCTTCATAAGCATCTACTAAAAACATCAAACGTTTCAGGTCTTCCCCCAACCCCACCCACTGATTGACCCCTGTATGGTGATGAAAATGCACTAGAAATATTCAATAATATATGCAGATAACCTACCTAAAAGGTGAAAATTAAAAAAAAAATTTACGAAACTGAATTTTCCAAAAAAGCCGAGCGGGCACTTACTGGAACCACCCGGGCTTCATTCTGAAGAAACTTTTTGTTTTAAAAATGTATTTTTTATCTTAAATTCGCAATTTCTCCATTAAAACACACAGGAAATTCGACGGAAATGTTTTCCAGTATGTGATTTGAGTGGCTGAATCCGATTTTGAAATCCGTTTTGCGCTAAGACACTTCGTTCACGGGATATACAAAATTTCATGAATTTCATAAAAATCTCCCCAAAACGCCCTTGGAAATTGTCCAAAATTCACCAAAATTAGTACCCTTGTATTTTTCGATGCGCTGAGTCGATTTTGCTTTCAGAAGCTGCGTTCGCTAGATTCCACAATTTCATGAAAATTCGAAAAATAATTCTTTACGCCATTTCTACAGAGTTTTTGAAGGGTACATACAAAATTTGGAGGTCCCTGCTTACATAGGTGCTTCGGAATAGTATAAAAAAGAATCCGACCATTTTGTATGAGACCCCTCTACAGCCCCTGGAATTTGATTAAAATTCATCAAAATGTGTTCTCGTAGATAAATTATGTCTTTGAATCCGAATTTGAAATCCGTTTTTTTCTACGACTTTTAGTTCTTCGGATTTATTAAATTTCATGAATTTCATGAAAAACTCCCAAAATTCATCTTGGAAATTGTTCAAAATTCATCAACTTGTGTTACATTATGGAAATCAGGGCACTGAATCCGAATTTGTAATCTGTTTTGCTGAAGGACGCTCCTTTTACCGCATTTCTGAAATTTCATGAAAATCTCCTCAAAATGCCCCTGGAAATTGTTTTAAATTCATCAGAATGTGTTCTTGTAGGTAAATCGAGGCGCTGGATCTGAATTTGGAACCCGTTTTGTTCTACGCCGTTCCATTCACCGGCAAGTGACAAAAACCACAATTTCATGAAATTTCCCAAATTTCCTTCTTATTATATTTCTTTGGTATATTTAAGATGGGAAAAACTAAATTTCAAATCCCCATCACAAGCAGTTGCTTCATAAGCATCTACTAAAAACATCAAACGTTTCAGGTCTTCCCCCAACCCCACCCACTGATTGACCCCTGTATGGTGATGAAAATGCACTAGAAATATTCAATAATATATGCAGATAACCTACCTAAAAGGTGAAAATTAAAAAAAAAATTTACGAAACTGAATTTTCCAAAAAAGCCGAGCGGGCACTTACTGGAACCACCCGGGCTTCATTCTGAAGAAACTTTTTGTTTTAAAAATGTATTTTTTATCTTAAATTCGCAATTTCTCCATTAAAACACACAGGAAATTCGACGGAAATGTTTTCCAGTATGTGATTTGAGTGGCTGAATCCGATTTTGAAATCCGTTTTGCGCTAAGACACTTCGTTCACGGGATATACAAAATTTCATGAATTTCATAAAAATCTCCCCAAAACGCCCTTGGAAATTGTCCAAAATTCACCAACATTAGTACCCTTGTATTTTTCGATGCGCTGAGTCGATTTTGCTTTCAGAAGCTGCGTTCGCTAGATTCCACAATTTCATGAAAATTCGAAAAATAATTCTTTACGCCATTTCTACAGAGTTTTTGAAGGGTACATACAAAATTTGGAGGTCCCTGCTTACATAGGTGCTTCGGAATAGTATAAAAAAGAATCCGACCATTTTGTATGAGACCCCTCTACAGCCCCTGGAATTTGATTAAAATTCATCAAAATGTGTTCTCGTAGATAAATTATGTCTTTGAATCCGAATTTGAAATCCGTTTTTTTCTACGACTTTTAGTTCTTCGGATTTATTAAATTTCATGAATTTCATGAAAAACTCCCAAAATTCATCTTGGAAATTGTTCAAAATTCATCAACTTGTGTTAAGTACATTATGGAAATCAGGGCACTGAATCCGAATTTGTAATCTGTTTTGCTGAAGGACGCTCCTTTTACCGCATTTCTGAAATTTCATGAAAATCTCCTCAAAATGCCCCTGGAAATTGTTTTATATTCATCAGAATGTGTTCTTGTAGGTAAATTGAGGCACTGGATCTGAATTTGGAACCCGTTTTGTTCTACGCCGTTCCATTCACCGGCAAGTGACAAAAACCACAATTTCATGAAATTTCCCAAATTTCCTTCTTATTATATTTCTTTGGTATATTTAAGATGGGAAAAACTAAATTTCATATCCCCATCACAAGCAGTTGCTTCATGAGCATTAACTAAAAACATCAAACATTTCAGGTCTTCCCCCAACCCCACCCACTGATTGACCCCTGTATGGTGATGAAAATGCACTAGAAATATTCAATAATATATGCAGATAACCTACCTAAAAGGTGAAAATTAAAAAAAAAATTTACGAAACTGAATTTTCCAAAAAAGCCAAGCGGGCACTTACTGGAACCACCCGGGCTTCATTTTGAAGAAACTTTTTGTTTTAAAAATGTATTTTTTATCTTAAATTCGCAATTTCTCCATTAAAACACACAGGAAATTCGACGGAAATGTTTTCCAGTATGTAATTTGAGTGGCTGAATCCGATTTTGAAATCCTTTTTGCGCTAAGACACTTCGTTCACGGGATATACAAAATTTCATGAATTTCATAAAAATCTCCCCAAAACGCCCTTGGAAATTGTCCAAAATTCACCAAAATTAGTACCCTTGTATTTTTCGATGCGCTGAGTCGATTTTGCTTTCAGAAGCTGCGTTCGCTAGATTCCACAATTTCATGAAAATTCGAAAAATAATTCTTTACGCCATTTCTACAGAGTTTTTGAAGGGTACATACAAAATTTGGAGGTCCCTGCTTACATAGGTGCTTCGGAATAGTATAAAAAAGAATCCGACCATTTTGTATGAGACCCCTCTACAGCCCCTGGAATTTGATTAAAATTCATCAAAATGTGTTCTCGTAGATAAATTATGTCTTTGAATCCGAATTTGAAATCCGTTTTTTTCTACGACTTTTAGTTCTTCGGATTTATTAAATTTCATGAATTTCATGAAAAACTCCCAAAATTCATCTTGGAAATTGTTCAAAATTCATCAACTTGTGTTAAGTACATTATGGAAATCAGGGCACTGAATCCGAATTTGTAATCTGTTTTGCTGAAGGACGCTCCTTTTACCGCATTTCTGAAATTTCATGAAAATCTCCTCAAAATGCCCCTGGAAATTGTTTTATATTCATCAGAATGTGTTCTTGTAGGTAAATTGAGGCACTGGATCTGAATTTGGAACCCGTTTTGTTCTACGCCGTTCCATTCACCGGCAAGTGACAAAAACCACAATTTCATGAAATTTCCCAAATTTCCTTCTTATTATATTTCTTTGGTCAATTTGACATGGGAAAAACTAAATTTCATATCCCCATCACAAGCAGTTGCTTCATAAGCATTAACTAAAAACATCAAACATTTCAGGTCTTCCCCCAACCCCACCCACTGATTGACCCCTGTATGGTGATGAAAATGCACTAGAAATATTCAATAATATATGCAGATAACCTACCTAAAAGGTGAAAATTAAAAAAAAAATTTACGAAACTGAATTTTCCAAAAAAGCCAAGCGGGCACTTACTGGAACCACCCGGGCTTCATTTTGAAGAAACTTTTTGTTTTAAAAATGTATTTTTTATCTTAAATTCGCAATTTCTCCATTAAAACACACAGGAAATTCGACGGAAATGTTTTCCAGTATGTATATTTGAGTGGCTGAATCCGATTTTGAAATCCTTTTTGCGCTAAGAACACTTCGTTCACGGGATATACAAAATTTCATGAATTTCATAAAAATCTCCCCAAAACGCCCTTGGAAATTGTCCAAAATTCACCAAAATTAGTACCCTTGTATTTTTCGATGCGCTGAGTCGATTTTGCTTTCAGAAGCTGCGTTCGCTAGATTCCACAATTTCATGAAAATTCGAAAAATAATTTTTTTTTTTTTTTTTTTTTTTTTTTTTTTTTTTTTGAATTTCCAATATTTATTCATATTTATGGTGTTTTTTTTTCTTCTTTCATCTGATTTGTGCTAAAGAAAGCTTCTTCTTGTTCTTGTATCTTGTTTTTTTTTTCTTTCTATAGAGGCATCAAGGCCCCATCTTCCAGTCCTAGGCATCTCACCTTCCTTCTACACCCTCTTAGGCGCATGGAGACTGCCCGGATTACACTAATTTGGGTTTTCACTCTCACCCAGTATGTCACTTGTGAGAGGGGCTTGGTCCACTTGTCGGCAAGCTTCTCGGCAAGCCGCTTCAGGAAGGTGTCGTATTCTTTGTGTAGGGATCCGTCGCACCCAACTACTAGGGGGGTAAACGATCCACGAAGATCCTCCGCTGCTGCATCGTACTTTCTATGTTTTGCATCTGCAGCTCGTTGGGCAGTAGTTGGCCAATCGAGGGAACAGTAAGAAGGGGCGTCTGAGTTTATCACTCTTGTATCAAAGTACGCCACCCTCTCCTGGTTCCACACGCCATGGACCTTGAAATCCGCCACTAATCGTGGGTTTCCATCATCCCCATCTTGCATCACTGGCTCGATTCCCACTGAGTTCCACGCCAGGCTGGCCATTCTAGCACATTGGTCTCTTATTTGATCATGACCATACTTTACCAGGCCTCCTTTCTTACAATTAAGCCCATGGTTCAGATCCATCTGCTCACTGCATCCATCACAATGGCGTGGGAGTCCAAGAGGTTCACGCCCATATCTTACTGCAAGACCGTCACGAAATTCGGTTGGTGAAAGATCCAGGTCATCCTTTTGCAGCGGTGAGACTGTGAGCCATTGTGATGAATGCTTGCTATGCACAATTCTTCTAAGGACTCCCGTTTTTGGGACAAATTGCTGTTGCGCAGGAGTCTTTCACTACTTGCAACGGCAGCAGCCATGTTGAGGGCTTTCTCTTCCTTCTGAACTTCTCTAACCCGATCTTCATGGCGATGCATCTCAAAATTATTCCCAGTGGCTATGGCTTCGGCCAGCACGTTGGTGGCTCTTTCTGAGGCAGTGTAGTTGAAGCTGTTGGTCTTCACTGGATCCTCCAGCGCTAAGCCCCCTAGCTTTACAGGAAGCTCAAAGAGCTCTGCATCCACATCATTTACATCTTCCCCCAATAGTGCTGGTAAGAACGTCTGACGAATACAGTCTCTTAAGGGTTCATATTCGCCTGAGACGTCTTCCACAACCCTCTGCAGAAAAACCCACTCCTTTGAAAGAGATTTCGTAAACGAAACATAACCTGCTTGTGGACTCTTCTTTGTGGCTTTAGCAAGGTGTTTGGTGTTTTCAACCCACCCTTCGATCTTTCCCTTCAGAAACTCTTGTGTGGATGCTGGAGTTCCTATATGGCCTCCTAAAAATCGCTGCGAGTATACAATTCTCAAGCTCATACCATCAAATAGGGCCTCCGCCTCTTTCTCCTGACCTGGCTTGATAATTAAGTAACTTTTACTTACTTCTGGGTAATATCCCCACTTGGGTCCTTCTAATTGCAGTCGTGATAGCCATGTTCTCAAGTCTCTAAGTTTACCTATACAAGCCGAGTCGTCGGCATACCAGTTTTGTTGGTATATTGAGCTTTTTAGATCTCGGATAAGAGGCAAGGTGCCAACTGCATACATAGCCATGCCCAATGGATCTCCCTGAGTGGTCCCCTCCTGGCTCAGTATTGTGTCGTTACTCTGCCTAAACACAGTTGTGGGGAATCCTCTATAGGTGTTGAAGAGGAACCTTGAGCATCTGGGCCACAATTTCCGAGCATTCCAAAGGGCCAAGGGCCTACTGAGTGAATTGAAAGCATTTGTAGCATCAATCAGAAGCATTCCTTCTGTCTCGCTGTCATCGAATTTCCTCTTCAACCCATGAATTGCGCCTTCAACTCCTAACTTAGCTCCAGCACACAATTGATCTGTCCCACATTCCTCTTTCAAATCGATGCCAGTAATTAACACAATAGCTTTGGCACATATTCTTTGTAGGACCTCCCCGACCCCTATTGGTCTCACTCCTGGGTTCTTATCAAGAGCCACTCCTCTTCGAGCTAATAGTGCGGCTATTTGGTCCCATTCTATTATTCCATTTGCCATTTTCCTGACGAGGGCAGCAATAGATTCTCGTAGTCTGAGACTATGAGCCCCAAAACGTAATAACATATCCCGCCAGGTTTCAGAATCGGTACCACTTGGTCCAGCGCTTCCTTTCAATCCCTGTGCCACCTTCGCAATGTGTTCACCTGATACATCTATGTCCTCCAGTGTGGGTAAATCATCGTTCATGAACAGCTCAGGTCTAGGTTCCATTTGGGTGGGGTGCTTTGATGCTAATACCTGAAGAACTGTTGAGCCATTTGGTAGCAGTGTGTTCGGTTGTAGAGTTCCTCCACTAGTGCCTCTTTCGGTGATAAATCGAGTAGCCTCTCTGAGTCTCCCTTTTGTGATGAGCCTCGTAAAGATTCGAACTCTTTGATCATAGGACATCTTAGCGTGAGAGGATCGTAGCTGTCGGTCACACCTTTCGGCTTCTTTTACCAGTTCCTCAAATTTATTTTGCCTCCAGAGTTGCATTCTGCGTAGCAGTAGCCGTTTGACGTCATTCCAAGAATTCACATAATTTTCCCGCTGCAAGCACGTGGAGCACAGAACAAAGATTCGCTCAGAGCTGTTACTGCCTTCTGCGACCTTTTGTATTTCCTCGCCTACCAGTGAAACAAATTGTCGCCCTATGGGGCCAAGTGGTACTGCATATTGCATCCCTTTTAGCTTTACCGTTCGGCGCCACCACAATCTCCAAATCCCTTGGCGGTCCCCTTCGATATCTGTATTGAGTAATGCAGCCCCAAAACCTTGCAGGAATATGTCCTTCCATTGTCCGTTAACTGCATTAGGGTCTACATTCAAACTGGCTGAGTTCAGAGCACTGGACGGTGTGCTAGTGATTTGCTGTTGGCCACCATTTAAGTTAAGTGGAGGTTGTAGACTCCTGATTTGTTGTGAGCCGCCATTTGTGATTGTGTAGTCCAAGTGTGTAGTCGTGCTTGGCTCTGGGCCTCTAGATGTGTTCTGAGGTATTGCATGTGCATTCACGATTTGCTGTGAGCCCGACGCCAAGCATTGAGTTTGACGCAACTCTTGTATTGTGCTCACACCATGAAGCCGTTCTAAGATTTCCTTATGCGCGCTGTTGATGTGTTTCGTAAGTCCCTGACGCGTGATATCTCGTGGGCAATAAGTGCAAATTACTCTATCTTGTGATGGCATCTCTTGGGCTACATGTTATTGTCACGGTTATCGTGATGGTGTCTACGGAGCTCTAGGGTATAGCCAAGGAGACGTTTGAATACAATGTTCGATATTTCTTTTATAAAAAATTTGGCAATCAGAAAAATTTTAAAGACCGAAAATTCGGCTCAGAAGGACGTGGTGAACTGAAATGATCGACTGAAAATGTGCCAACCTTGGTTCGCGATCTTTTCTTCAACCCTCGACCTCGATCACGACCGCTTTCTCGTCAGAAAGTTCAAAAATCTGGAGAGCAATGGAGTAACAATGTTTCAATAACGGTTTCCAACAACAAAAATTTCGAAAAATAATTCTTTACGCCATTTCTACAGAGTTTTTGAAGGGTACATACAAAATTTGGAGGTCCCTGCTTACATAGGTGCTTCGGAATAGTATAAAAAAGAATCCGACCATTTTGTATGAGACCCCTCTACAGCCCCTGGAATTTGATTAAAATTCATCAAAATGTGTTCTCGTAGATAAATTATGTCTTTGAATCCGAATTTGAAATCCGTTTTTTTCTACGACTTTTAGTTCTTCGGATTTATTAAATTTCATGAATTTCATGAAAAACTCCCAAAATTCATCTTGGAAATTGTTCAAAATTCATCAACTTGTGTTAAGTACATTATGGAAATCAGGGCACTGAATCCGAATTTGTAATCTGTTTTGCTGAAGGACGCTCCTTTTACCGCATTTCTGAAATTTCATGAAAATCTCCTCAAAATGCCCCTGGAAATTGTTTTATATTCATCAGAATGTGTTCTTGTAGGTAAATTGAGGCACTGGATCTGAATTTGGAACCCGTTTTGTTCTACGCCGTTCCATTCACCGGCAAGTGACAAAAACCACAATTTCATGAAATTTCCCAAATTTCCTTCTTATTATATTTCTTTGGTCAATTTGACATGGGAAAAACTAAATTTCATATCCCCATCACAAGCAGTTGCTTCATAAGCATTAACTAAAAACATCAAACATTTCAGGTCTTCCCCCAACCCCACCCACTGATTGAACCCTGTATGGTGATGAAAATGCACTAGAAATATTCAATAATATATGCAGATAACCTACCTGAAAGGTGAAAATTAAAAAAAAAAATTTACGAAACTGAATTTTCCAAAAAAGCCGAGCGGGCACTTACTAGAACCACCCGGGCTTCATTCTGAAGAAACTTTTTGTTTTAAAAATGTATTTTTTATCTTAAATTCGTAATTTCTCCATTAAAACACACAGGAAATTCGACGGAAATGTTTTCCAGTATGTAATTTGAGTGGCTGAATCCGATTTTGAAATCCTTTTTGCGCTAAGACACTTCGTTCACGGGATATACAAAATTTCATGAATTTCATAAAAATCTCCCCAAAACGCCCTTGGAAATTGTCCAAAATTCACCAAAATTAGTACCCTTGTATTTTTCGATGCGCTGAGCCCAAATTTGAAGTCCATTTTGCTTTCAGAAGCTGCGTTCGCTGGATTCCACAATTTCATGAAAATTCGAAAAATAATTCTTTACGCCATTTCTACAGAGTTTTTGAAAGGTACATACAAAATTTGGAGGTCCCTGCTTACATAGGTGCTTCGGAATAGTATATAAAAGAATCCGACCATTTTGTATGAGACCCCTCTACAGCGCCTGGAATTCGATTAAAATTCATCAAAATGTGTTCTCGTAGATAAATTATGTCTTTGAATCCGAATTTGAAATCCGTTTTTTTCTACGACTTTTAGTTCTTCGGATTTATTAAATTTCATGAATTTCATGAAAAACTCCCAAAATTCATCTTGGAAATTGTTCAAAATTCATCAACTTGTGTTACATTATGGAAATCAGGGCACTGAATCCGAATTTGTAATCTGTTTTGCTGAAGGACGCTCCTTTTACCGCATTTCTGAAATTTCATGAAAATCTCCCCAAAATGCCCCTGGAAATTGTTTTAAATTCATCAGAATGTGTTCTTGTAGGTGAATTGAGGCGCTGGATCTGAATTTGGAACCCGTCTTGTTCTACGCCGTTCCATTCACCGGCAAGTGACAAAAACCACAATTTCATGAAATTTCCCAAATTTCCTTCTTATTATATTTCTTTGGTTGATTTGACATGGGAAAAACAAAATTTTATATCCCCATCACAAGCAGGTGCTCCATAAGCAACAACTAAGAATATCAAACATTTCAGGTCTTCCCCCAACCCCAACCACTGATTGACCCCTGTATGGTGGGTGAAAATTAAGAAAAAAAAAATTACGAAACTGAATTTGCCAAGAAAGCCGAGCGGGCACTTACTGGAACCACCTGGGCTTCATTCTGAAGAAACTGTTTGTTTTAAAAACGTATTTTTTATCTCAAATTTGCAATTTCTCCATTAAAACACACAGGAAATTCGACATAAATGCTTTCCTCTATGTATTTTGAGTTGCTGAATCCGATTTTGGAATTCGTTTTGCGCTAGGACGCTTCGTTCACGGGATATACAAAATTTCATGAATTTCATAAAAATCTCCCAAAATGCCCTTGGAAATTGTCTAAAATTCACCAAAATTAGTATCCTTATATTTTTTGATGCGCTGAGTCCAAATTTGAAGTCCATTTTGCTCTCAGAAGCTGCGTTCGCCAGATTCCACAATTTCATGAAAATTCGAAATTAATTCTTCACGCCATTTCTACAGAGTATTTGAAGGGTACATCATACAAAATTTGGAGGCCCCAGCTTACATAGGTGCTTCGGAATAGTATAAAAAAGAATCCGACCATTTTGTATGAGGCCCCTTTACAGCCCCTGGAATTTGATTAAAATTCATCAAAATGTGTTCTAGTACCTAGGTAAATTATGTCTTTGAATCCGAATTTGAAATCCGTTTTGTTCTACGACGTTTAGTTCTTCGGATATATTAAATTCATGAATTTCATGAAAAACTCCAAAGATTCATCTTGGAAATTGTTCAAAATTCATCAACTTGTGTTACATTATGGAAATCAGGGCGCTGAATCCGAATTTGGAATCCGTTTTGTTCTACGCCGTTCCATTCACCGGCAAGTGACAAAAAACACAATTTCATGAAATTTCCAAAATTTCCTTCATATTGTGTTTCTTTGTTCGATTTCACATGGGAAAAACTAAATTTTATATCCCCATCACAAGCAGGTGCTCCATAAGCAACAACTAAAAATATCAAACATTTCAGGTCTTCCCCCAACCCCACCCACTGATTGACCCCTGTATGGTGGGTGAAAATTAAAAAAAAAATTTTACGAAAATGAATTTGCCAAAAAAGCCGAGCGGGCACTTACTGGAACTACTTGGGCTTCATTCTGAAGAAACTGTTTGTTTTAAAAAATTATTCTTTATCTTAAATTCGCAATTTCTCCATTAAAACACACAGGAAATTCGACGGAAATGCTTGACGGTATGTATTTTGAGTCGCTGAATCCGATTTTGAAATCCGTCTTGCGCTAGGACGCTTCGTTCACGGGATATACGAAATTTCATGAATTTCATAAAAATCTCCCCAAAACGCCCTTGGAAATTGTCTAAAATTCACCAAAATTAGTATCCTTATATTTTTTGATGCTCGATCTTCTATCCGTTGCCACATTAAAATTTGATCGAGAGCACTTCGTACGTCAGCGAGAAAATTGCGTTTCTGGATCAGTAGAACGCGATGGTGCCGTCAAAATTGCCGAAATATGATGTCTTGCTGGATAAATCAGCGACAGTAGGCGGGAAACGACAAAAAAAAAAAAAAAAAAAAAAAAAAAGTGTTCCCCGCTATGTTTTTTCCCGCCATAGACACAGTAAATGTTTGACGGTCTTGGTTCGGGTTGGTCCTTAAATGTTCGTTGAACTTCCAATTTGGTCACATGCGAGTTCAGATACATGAAATATTCTTTTCCGATTGTAGTGAACAAAAAGTAGACAAGCTACATTTTGAGCTAACGCGCTCTTCCTGTTTCGTCGAAAGTTATGTAGGTCTGAAGTTTGATTTCGAACCTGTCTCTTGATTTAAAAGACACATCCAACAGAAAAATAGACGGTAAAATCGATAACCCTTCTACGCAGATGAAATAATGACATATCTTTATTAAACCTAATAAACTTTTTGTGGTTCCACATAGTTTTATAAGATTTAATTTGTTTGAAAGTAATTTCCTACTGAAAAAAAACGTTTGCCAAGTTGGGTGGGCAGTATAACTTCCTCACATATTGTAACATGTACGAATAGAAAGGGAAAGGGATAGCCCTTCTACGCAGATTAAATTATGGCCTACCTTTACAAAAATAGACGAAGAAAACAAATACGAGCAAACATTTAATATCCGACAGTTCTGTTAGTAAATGATCTTATAACTAAAATTTTGGTGGTTCCACATAAGGTACCGCATTTGATAGTCATTTCCAACAGAAAAAAAAGTCTGCCAAGTTGGGTGGGAGGTATAACTTCCTCACATAGAGAACGCACCGAATTATTATACAGCAGTCTGCAGTAAAAATAGTACTGATATGTTCTTAAAACTAAACTTTTCTTAGTTCCACATAATCTTTCGTGGTCTCTCTTGAAAAACATCAATGGAGGTGACGGGTGTGAAAGTAATTTCAAAAACAAAAAAAGTCTGTCATGTTGGGTGGGCAGTTTTGTAGCATAATACTAAAATGTTTGTGGTTCCACATGATCTCTATGGCCTTCTTCGCAGATAAATGGCCTATCATAATTAAACCTAATAAACTTTTCGTGGAACCACATAGAAAACGCAGCAAATTATTACACAGCAATTTATTATTTTCGTTTTGCCCCTTTTATAAACTTTATTTACGTATTTTATTTTCATTATTTTAACATGGATATGTTTTTGGGCTGGGGTTCATTCTAAAATTTGCGTAACGACACCAAAATTTGTGATGACCTGGCACTTTAGATTATTATTAACTCGAAAAGTGAAGGCTAGGAAAATCGTAGTCGTCGGGTTTCATAGTAGGAAAGTCGTTCGCCACTTCTTGGAATGCTCCCATTTTATTACAACATCTCATGACCTCTAGGACATTGTAGTGTAAAGGAATGCTAATTTATTACTCCAAGTTATAGACTAATATTATTTTGTAACCATAATGGAATAATCTTGTGAAAAGAAGGCCCTACATGGTTGGTATACAATTGAGTAGTAGGTACCTACTGGTAAGCAGTAGGTACTAGACATATCCATGATCTATTGTTTTTCCCATCAAGGGAGAAATTATGGATATGTTATGAGGATATTTTTTATTTCATTCCCTTGGGATTGTCTATAGAAAGGGTTTGTAAGTAATTTTCAAATGTTCCACCCCCAACTGAACCATGGGCTGTTAGTCTCGATGGTATGGGGACTAACTATATCCAATCGCATCTATGCATCCCACTGAGAGCGAGCGAAGCGAGCAACATTCCCCACACATTTCAAATCACCCTTAGTGATACACCGTTTCCAATGATTCTACATGTCCCACTCAACAATAAAGACCATGGGATCTATACTGCCATACCGAGCGTGTGTAGCGAGCGAGAGAACTAGGCTAGTATAATAATTTACCTCTTCACGTGCAGGACGCTAAAACATATCTCTTGGCTTATGATACGTCGACATTGGTTTCTGGTTAGTCCTGGAATGAAGGTATATACTAAAGCTCATGACGCTCTGGATTCATTGAATAACTGGTTTTCGGACAGTTACCTCACGCTAAATGCAAACAAAACTAAATACATTTAAGTAGGGAGTAAAAATTAAATCGTAGAAAATATGAGTCATAATATGATATTAGTTTAGAAAAATCCGTTTGAAAAATTAGTTTATCCATCATGGATTACTGTTTAGAAAAATCGTGTTGTACATGTGCGACTTTGGAGAGAGCATTTACCTATCGTTATCTGGGTGTACATATTGATAATAAGTTAACGTGGTAATCACATTTAGACATTATACATGAAAAACTAAGGAGATTTTCGTTTTTGTTTTCTAATGTGAGGAATGTACTCAGGAATGATAAGCTTAGTCTTTCATATATTATTCTTTGGTACAATCAGTCTTACAATTAAACCGTTAAATATAATTCAAAGGTCTATTATGAAAATAATAATGAGAAAGCCACACCGATATCCGAACATCCAACTTTATGAAGAATTTAAAATACCTATTTACCCCTCATCAGTTATTTGTAAAATCACTTCTATCAGTGTTCCATCGGAATCCAGGCATGATAAATAGGAATGCTTGTGACCATGATTATGAAACAAGATTTAGATGGGAGGGAAATGTAGTTAACCCAAAGCCATCTATGACGCCAACCACGAGGAGCCCATCCTGTATTTTGTATATTTTGTACCGGTCTATCGACGGAAATTTCAGATCTCCGCAACTTCACTCCCGCGCTGCCTATGAAAAAATAATATAATAAAGGTGGGTCAAGCTTGGACACAGCAAACGTGAAGCTGTATTCAGTAGTACCTACACTGTATAATTTTATTCAGTATTAATTATTATCTATGTACATGATGATAGAGATTCATTTTAAAAGTATCTTAATTTTTGTAATTCTCCCATGTATAAGATGTGAATAGTTACGAAACTCAGCTCGGAACGAAGCTTGCTTGCTTGATACTTAAGGGCTATTGCCTTTCATCTAGCATTAGGTATATTGAGATATATTCCTTGTAATTAATTGAAAGTGATCTTTGTAAAAATTCAATAAAATAAATAAATAAATAGAAATAAATGTCATTTGAAAATTTAATTTTTGTCACTCTTATTACCAAATTACTAAACAAATTTAAATAAATATATAAATTGAAATAAATATAACAAATTGAAATGAATATGATCATGCAATATTGTTTCCCATGATTTATCGTGAAAATAGGAACTGGAAATATATGGATCCTTGATAAATTTTGAACTACCTACTTTTTTAAACAGCTCGAAAGGGATTCTGTAGAACATACCTACCTCAATCTTTGCTTGAAAATATGACAATTCAAGGTACATGCCAATAGGCGGGTAACTGAAAATAACAAATTAATCACAATGGGCCAGCAAATTGAGCGTAATATTCCACAGGTACCTACTTACTTCTACTATAAAAACTTGGTAATATCACTACCGAGTTTAGATTATTCAAAAGCTCAAAAAATAGTATTTTTGTTACAAAATAACAAAATATATATAGTTTTTTTTTTTTTTTTTTTTCAAAAATATAGAATGATACTATGAATTATATATGTCTGGCAACCCTAGGCTTAGGAGGCGCAGAGCCGATGTAGTCTACTTCCTCCATTGTCCAAGGTATATTAGTATATAGGCAGCTTACAGGCACTGCCCTCTGTTTTTCCAGTCATCCGCGTGGAGCGCATGTGTGTCAAATTTTTCGAGTCTGTCTACTAAGACCGAGAGCTTGTTGTTGATTAATGCTTGCTGGGTGGATAGCAGAAGTTATTTCAACTTTTAGCGTTGTGATTATGACTGATGGGGTTAAATTCCCCGTGATGTAGCGCATTTTATTTAGAGCGAGTAAAGGTTTTTGGAATCCGATTGTTGTGTCATCAAGAAGTGTTTTGGGATTTTTCTACTAAGGTAAATGGCTCTCTCGGCCGAATTGCAATTCTGATTTGGAATAAGCACTAGGTACTTGAAACGTAGCAGAAACAGTATATTGAGCAAAATAATTGTTTTCTCAAGTTGCAAAAACGGAAGTGCATTATTCAAGGAACAATACCAGAACATTTGAGACGCGGCTTAAAAAAAAAAAAAAAAAAAACTCGGCTCTTCGGACCTTGCCAGGGGACAAGCCCCCTCTGGACCCCATAATGGTTACTGCTTAGACCCTTCGTCTAAAATTCAAGAAACATGGAAGATACTTTAGCCGTGATTTTAAAAATGGACATTACTTTCCACTCTGTTGGGATGTTAGGAAAGTAAAAATGGACATTACTTCCACTCTGTTGGGATGTTGGGAAAGTAAAAATGGATATTACTTTCCAATCTATTGGGATGTTGGGTAAGTAAAAGTGGACATTACTTTCCAATCTGTTGGGATGTTGGAAAAGTAAAAATGCACA
Source organism: Adelphocoris suturalis (assembly GCA_030762985.1). Classification (NCBI taxonomy): domain Eukaryota; kingdom Metazoa; phylum Arthropoda; class Insecta; order Hemiptera; family Miridae; genus Adelphocoris; species Adelphocoris suturalis. Next base: position 255,995 of record JAUMHS010000015.1, on the reverse strand, counting down.
ATACTTTACACTCTGTTGGGATGTTGGGAAAGTAAAGGTGGACATAAGTTTCCACTCTGTCGGGATGTTGGGAAAGTAAAAATAGACATTACTTTCCACTCTGTTCGGATATTGGGAAAGTAAAAGTAGACAATACTTTCCACTCTGTTGAGATGTTGGGAAAGTAAAAATGGACAATACTTTCCAATCTATTGGGATGTTGGGTAAGTAAAAGTGGACATTACTTTCCAATCTGTTGGGATGTTGGGAAAGTAAAGGTGGACAATACTTTCCACTCTGTTGAGATGTTGGGAAAGTAAAAATGGACAATACTTTCCAATCTATTGGGATGTTGGGTAAGTAAAAGTGGACATTACTTTCCAATCTGTTGGGATGTTGGAAAAGTAAAAATGGACAATACTTTCCACTCTGTTGGGATGTTGTTAAAGTAAAGGTGGACATAAGTTTCCACTCTGTTGGGAAAGTAAAAATGGACATTACTTTCCACTCTGTTGGGATATTGGAAAAGTAAAAGTGAACAATACTTTCCACTCTGTTGAGATGTTGGGAGAGTAAAAATGGACAATACTTTCCATACTGTTGGGATGTTGGGAAAGTAAAAATGGACATTACCTTCAACTCTGTCAGGATGTTGGGAAAGTAAAAATGGACAATACTTTCCACTCTGTTGGGATGTTGGGAAAGTAAAGGTGGACATAAGTTTCCACTCTGTTGGGATGTTGGGAAAGTAAAAGTGGACAATACTTTCCACTCTGTTGAGATGTTGGGAAAGTAAAAATGGACAATACTTTCCACTCTGTTGGGTTGGGAAAGTAAAAAATCCCGAGCTACTTTCGTTCCACGGTTTCGTCAACGTTATCTGTTATCTTGAACCGATTTTTTTTTTTTTTTTTTTCTGGCTACACGAGGGACGATCATGTTGATTTAGATGAATACGAAAGCGCAAGACAAAGAGGGACAACGTTGACGCCGCAATCCTGTAATCTGTGTTATATATAAAAAGACGGATGTTACAGAAGCGGTATTACGGCACCTGTGCCCTAATACTGGATCTGGTCACCTGTGCCGTAAGACTGTAAAAGTAAATATATATATATATATATATATATATATATATATATATATATATATATATATATATATATATATATAATATATATATAAAATTTACTTTGCTCGTGTAGGTATGTAATTTAATTAATTTTTCTTAGGTAGGTGTCAGAATCTATGCAAATATACTGGGTGATTCAAAAATAATGACCCGATCTTTGCTTGTAATATTTAGCCTAGTGCGTTACCGGCACTGAAACTGCATTACCTAAAACCTGCGATGTCTAGAGTTTAGAAAATCGCCGCTAGATGTCTATACTAGCGCTAACCTTGAGCATAATGTCAGTCTGTAGCTATATGGCGTCCGCTCAGCAGAAGGCTCCGTATATCGAGGAACTGATGTATAGATGAATCCCGATGGATGGATGCATGCATGTATGGGGGATCATAGATCATGGATGGATCATGGGACCATGCATCCATGCGGGGTCCATGCGTCCATGGATTGCGTGCCATGCATGCCGGCATCCATGCATCCCAAGATAACACATGCAGTAGCTATAGTCCAAGAAGACATCTTGCAAACAGTTTGGGATGAATTTTGCTACCGTTAAGATGTCGTCCGAGACTCTCAAGAGGTCACATCGACATTTATGATACATATGTATAAACTTGATGCTCCTGGGAGTAGTTTGATGCAAATTAGTTTTGTGTGCACAATTTTTGTTTGATAACTATACTAATTTGAAGTCGGGTCATTCTTTTCGAATCACCCGGCATTAGAACCAAATGCACTGCCAAGAAAATGGCACATGAGCTTCCTCGTGACCTTCACAGTACGTCACCATTAAATTCCAGGAAACTAGAAACGACCGGTTCTGGCATCAGGGAATTAACAAGGTGGGAAATTATCAATAAGGTGGTAGTACCGTACGATTCGTATGGCACCTCAAGGGATCTGACCGAAATCTGTTCACAATTGCCTGAATTATGACCGATAGGGGACCATGTAGAGCTATACCCGCACGATCCCTAAAAATTTGAAGAAAATCGCATCAAAATTGTGGAAATTACGGCTGTTGCAAGGACCGTAACAAGAATATTTCGTTCAAGTATAAACCTTTGTGTAACAATTTGCAGCAGATTTTGTTTAAAATGTTTTGCTTAGTTGATTGGGGAAGCAAATCCCCGAGGGGCGTTTCGGACCGATTGCAGAGCAGTGTCTTCTCGTGCTGATCAAATCGTCACAACATCTCCCCGAGGGAAGGAAGGCGGCATCGCGCGGCGCACGTTGCTCCCCTGCAACACACACGTTGCTCCCTTGCTAAACCCCTTTCGTCTTCTTCAAGGAAAAACCTCCTGAGAGTTGACGGCGATGAAGCGCAGTTCGTTAGGAGAGGAACGCAGGGGAAGCAGTTTTCCGCCTCCGGGGGCGGCGTGGGAACAACGAGATAATAATCAGAGCCCTTCACAACATGGCATTTATTTTCGCCAAACGTGGCAAAATGGCGCTTGAAGGGCTCTGATAAATATTAAATAGAGAGTTCCTGGTTGCTAAGTTCTTACTTCACACGGTACCCGTGAGCCATGATCAGCTGATCCGGAAACAAGTGACAGCTGACGAATTTGTAGAGATGGACGACGTGACGATGGGACCGCTTGATTAACAAGGCAAGAGCGAGTCTTTGTACGTCCTCACTAATACGTTCTTCAACCAATCGCGGGAAATGTAATAAACCCGAGGAAGGTTTCAGTGATAAGAGTGTTTAGTTCAAATTTAAATTCGAACTTACCATCTTCGTAAAGTAGGGTAAGGGCACCAGTCATTGGCCACTTAGCAATGTTTATCACCTTACCCGCTTTATTTTTTTGAAGATATTTGTTTCTGTCCTAGGTTTTAGGAAGCTAAACATCCAGACAATGTAATACAATAGCAATTTTTAAACTAATAAAAGATCTACCAAGTATTTTTTTCAATGAGTTTTGAAAAATCTGTTTTCCACCAGTCATTGGCCGGGAGTTCCTAATATTGGCCACCTTGACACCAGTCACTAGCCACCCTAAGTTCATTGTTTTCTGGTCCACTGTGTCGGTAAACTTTCATAAGAACTGATGATTTGTGGCTGTAACTATGAGAAATCAAATTAATCATCTCACATTTATTTGAAAAAGGTTTTATTCATTAACGTATCAACATTTTTATTATTAACGAAGAAATACTTTACATTTACTAGTTAGGTACTTTTGCAGTTTTTCCAACCTGAACAGGTAACTTGGTTCTTGAAACATTGGAATAGGTAACATTGGACTTAAAAAGGCTACCTGTAGGTAGCGTTTCCTCGGTCTCTTAGTTGGCCGCCAGCTGCGGTGGACCCAGCATATTGAGTACTTGCGCCAAGCTGCCGTGCGGGGTGTACAGTTGCTCAAGGCACTTTCTCTACTATAGTTGGGGTGCCCAGCGGGATGTCCTCTTGAGGATTTTCCATGCAGTGGTGCGATCCCGAATTGATTATGGGTCTTTAGTTTTATGGCTCAGCAAGGAAGTCCTTGCTGCATAAGCAGAAACCTCTATTAAACAAGGGTCTTCGTTTCAATGACTAATATCATCATTTCAGGTTTGTCATGGTGACATGTCATTGGTTTCATGACTATATTTCATCATTTCAGCTTTGTCAAGAAAGTCGGATTGTCGTTTTCGGAGATCCTGATGAATTAATAATGCATAACAACCCATTTAGCAGTGCAAATTTCAAAAAATGTTTAGCGAAAATGGAATAAGTTTGACCATTAGTATCCCCATTTATGCACAAGGTCATTTGCAGAAACGGGAGTGAGGATAGTGAAACAAATTATGTGAGAAAACGGGACAAAATATAAACATTCACCTAATGCAGTATGTAAATACCTACTCAAAATCCTAGTATTGGTTATAGCCCTAGCCGAATTATGTTAGGCCCACCCATCCCTAACTATCTCTAGACGTCCCTAATCATATTTTCCCAATGGTTAACAAATCCAACATGACATTGACCGCCCCTGAACCTATATGGCCTACCCCGGTACAGGCGCAAGTGTTATAATGTGTGATAGCAAAAAAAAAAAAAGATAGTGCAGTCCCACGGAATCGAACCTAGAAACTCATGCATGTGCATCGAATAAGCTATCTCCCGAACTAAGAAGGGGCTTGATAATATGCGGCAAAACAAGAGCTAGTCACCATTCAGGGAGCCGTGGTATCTTACAACTGTCTCTACACTTTTGTTCATTACGATTGGAAAATACATTTTCGTGCAATAAAACTTGAATGGGACCTATATGAACCATTTAAATAAGCGCTGTTGGCAGTTACGGCCATCTGGCCAATGATTGGGGTCGGAAATATTTGCATCATTTCAATTATTAGCCACCCGGCCAATGACTGGAGGAATCACTCTTTTTGTCATCCAGTTATTGCCGTCCTTATATTTTCTACAATTTATGAGAATTTTATGTCCTGGTGGCAGCAATTGATTAATAATCTACTAGTGATCATGGAAACACAAAAAAAAGTTCACCTAATTTGAAAAGCACCACATCAAACCCTTAAGAATGAGTTGAGGTATGCTTACCGTTTTCACAAGAAACAGGGGTGATCATCCTTCTTCTTGCACCTTCACCACGTGAAATGAGTTTGGGATGTTTTCTATGAGGTTTCACTATAACGTTCAACATCCCACTGCCTTCTAGACTACACACTTCAATGGAAAAAAACATTTAAAATGATCCAAGAGACATCTGTGTTGTAAAAAACTAACTTATAAAACTGGGTGGCCAATGACTGGGGGTCGGCCAATGACTGGTGCCTTTACCCTACTTGAATATGAAGTGAACAGTAGGTGTTTATTAAAATTTAATAGGCACTAGAAATTATATCCCAAAACATGAGCAGCCAATCTCGAATACCATAGGAGTTACAGCTAATTATCATTAGGATATATTCCCTTTTGACTGAAACGAAAATTACCCTTCATATAGGAATGGATGTGATCCCTTTTCATCCAAACATCAAACTTTGGCCTTCAAATACACAAAGATATTGTAATAAAACTCAACATTTTATAATCAACAAGAAGAGAGGTGTATTCAACTCACAATTTTGAACATAACAACAACTTTTTCTCGCTCTCGTCAATAACAACACTATTCAATAGCAACAACTACACCAATATCACCTTCATACAACCTACTCCCACAATATGTTCCTTTTTGACGCTAACTGCTCATACAAATCGATTTTTGTTATCCTACAGATTGAAAATCCGTTTTTTACAGATTTTTTTCCCAAAATGGATATGACCCCTTTTGAAACTAAGGTCCTCTAAATTCATCTTGTTGTGAAGCTACGCGAAGTAGTGACTAAGTGAATTGTTGTTCTACGATTTATTTATTAGTTATATACCTACCCAGTTCTGTATCGTTCAATTTTCTGGTAAGTAGGTACCGATCCTTTTTCTACAAATGTATTTACCTAATACAGCTCAAGATAAAGTTCGAACACATCGCCTAGCTCGTCTTCCCGAATTAAAGCGGCGTGGTATAACTGTGTGAAATCGGATACTTCCCGTTCCATTTCGATAAACAGATTTTCGAAACAGATTCGAAAACAAAACAGTAGAAAAATGCGATAATAAAATAAAAAACAATAAAACAACGCGATGATGGAAATCCCAAAAGTTGGATGAAGTGTAGGACCTACAACGTGTGTCAGGTTATAAATGTTTGATAACAGAAGACGTTTGATGACGTATGAAATGCCAAGCGGGCACCGTAGTAACAGCCATTGTTGTTAGCGACATTTTCATTTTTCCTAGATTCACGTACACCGTATTAAGACATCGCGGTAACCAGGAACTCTCTAATATTGCTAATTGCTAGGTTGAGGAAAAATTGTAAACTAGGGTAAAGACACTACAGTTCCCAGCTCAAGATTTTTCTTAAAGGGAACTGTTGCATTTGGTACATGAAAAGTATGTTGTGTAGTGATGAAATTATAAAATAATTAATGCTTAAAAAAAACCCCTCTTTTTCTTGAAAGCATTACAAAGGAAATCCAATAGTGTAGTTATGTTTTGTAGGAATTTATGGGAAGGCGTGCCCACCGACTTGACAAAACGGAAGTTAGTGAAAAAATGTTGTCTATTTCCACGAAAAATAAAGAGTTACAACGTTAAATCGATTTCGACGGTTAGGCCATCATCAGTAACAAAGAATAACTGAACACACATTATATTATATACTATCATATTTACCCTAATAATATAAGATGTATAATACGATAAATAGACATAGGAAAAATCAAGCTAAAAAAACACTCATTCAGTTTGCATAACCAGAACCAACTTTTCGTATAGAGATTTTTTGAATGTTGCAAAAAAAAAGCTACGCGAATCAGTCATTTGGAGCTCACGGTAGAGCCTGTTCTTCCATTCCTCCCTTACGAAATTCGTTGTAATTAGACAGACAACACTAATAATAAATATAATTAGCACACTCAGCTGATCAGGATGGAGCCTGTAAGGTCATTCCACTCTTGTAGTCCCAGAGAGGCTCCCTATCAATTTTCAACGTCCTACGGTGAATAGAAGAGATTTGAGCACGATTTTGCATCATTATTATTGATATCAGGGCTCACGGTCAGCTGATCCTCACCAAAGTCAGCGAGGCGCAAAGTTCCGAGATGGTATTACAACATATCAAAATTTGGTCCTAATCGAACTAGCGGTTTTGGAGGAGTAGTGAGCACAAAATTTTGTCCACATATACGTAGATATATATAAATATTTATATATAAAGAAATCGGAAAATGAATGACTATTGTAAACGTCGTCTACACCCACTGAAACGCAGAGAAAATGCATCCCCACCCCCAAGTGCGAAATGTTGTGTAAAATATGAATAACTATATTTTCTACAAAAGCCAGGTTTATCATGGAAGGATTATTATTTTTTTTCGAATCACTGCATCGCTGCTAGGTGCTTAGGTTTACCGTAAGACGTTGAAAATATCAATTTATGATAGGCTCCACAGTGAGCTCCCGATGACTGATTCGCGTGGCGTTTTTGCCACATGCCAAAATCTCTATTCGAAAAGTTGGTTCTGACTCACGCAAACTGCGTGAGTGTTTTTTTTATCTTCATTTTATAAAAGCGAAATTTGAAGAAAAAAGTTCCAGTCGTGCAGCATGATTGTATGAGCGTATTTTCATAAACGGTCGTATTACATTTATGTTAAATTCTGTTGAAATTTGAGCACTTTGGGGACAAATAAAATTTTTATTATACATAAAATGACCTAGTTCATGTTCGATTAATTTTTTTCGAGTAGCATTCTGCTAAAAAATATAAATTTGTTAAGGTTAAGTTTTTGCCATTTTTTAGTGATTTTTTAAGTACATTTTTTGAAATTTGACCAATTTAATGAGCTCAAAAAGTGTTGTCCAACGAACTCATCCTTTCTTTTGAAATGCTTGATTTTTTGGCGAAAGAACGAAGTTTTTATCTCAATTCTATCGAGAGTTATCGTCTGGAATGACACATACATACATACATACATATATATATATACATATATATATTTATATATATAATATATATATATATATATATATATATATATATATATATATATATATATATAAAAGCGTTAAAATCAAGGAATCATTTCAGAATGCCTCAAAACAGATTTCGATAAAGAACATTTTTGAAAATTTTTATTTTAAAATTTTTGGAGCCATTGCAATAGCTTTATTTTCTAAGAAAATTCGATAATTAAGCTATTGCTCTCGCCTCAAAATTTGTAGAATGTGAATTTTTGAAAAAAATTTATGCAGAAATCCGTTTCAGGCTATTCTGAATCATACTCTGAAGTTTAACGCATTTTTTATATATGTATGTATGTATATATGTATGTGTCATTCCAGACGATAACTGTCCGAAGAATTGTGCTAGAAACTTCAAACAAATTTCAAAATGTTAAGGACACAAAACGAAAGTTTAAGTTCGTTGGCCAGCATGAGCGGATTACATCTTCGGGTTGAAATTTTCAAAAATTTCAAAATAGCCTGTTTTTTGCGATTTGTTGTGTGGTATATTCGGAATCAGCGTAAAATTTCCTATAAGAATATGTATTGAGTTTTCAAAAATTTCAAAGTTGAAAAATCAGTCAAAAATCGAAATAATGCCGTTCGCTAGTTGTAAAAATCGGTAATATTTGCATGAAACATTGTCCAAATTCAGATTGAACTACTCTTATGGAAGTATCCCTGTATAACCAATCCTAGAACCATGCTGTTTAAAACGTAGGTAGTAGGTGCTTGTTTAATAATTTGATTCCATGTTTGTTTATCAAAATCATAAACTAAAATTTCTCTACACGATCAATAGCGACTGAAATGTCGAAGATTTCTTCAAAAATTCGCTCATGGGGTCATGCTGTATGACTGGAATTTTTTATCTTCATGTTATAAGCGAATTTTTGAAGAAAATTAAGCTATTGCTCTCGCCTCAAAATTTGTAGAATGTGAATTTTTGAAAAAATTTTATGCGGAAATCCGTTTCAGGCTATTCTGAATCATATTCTGAAGTTTAACGCATTTTTTTATGTGTATATACAGGGTGTCTCAACTTAAGTAGGCATAACTTCAGGGATCGATTTTACAAGTAATTTTCAACAAAAAGTGCCTTGTAAACTTTTTCTTTTAGAGGCTTCGTTTCCGCGTTATTCCTTTTTTAAGATTTTTTTCGTGTTTTCAAACTTACATCACAAAAACAGCTCTAACTCCCCAATTTGTCAAGTTTTCTCAAATCTGAAGATACCGTTGGAAAGAGCATTAAATTTCCTATCATTCTGATGTAAATTTAATTTTTTTGGATTAGTTTTAGTTAGCGAAAAAATGACCAATGTTTAACATTTGAAAAAAATGTAAAAATTGTCGATTTTTCTTCGTTTTTCTGCTCCTCAGTGTGGAAGTTTTTCAGCAAGCACTCTTTGGGAAAAACTTTCTTAATCTGTCAGCTTTCCAACAGTTTACAAAAACAAAATTTTTTATAGGAACGTTTTGGGAGAAAATAGCGTTTGAATGACAAAAAACGTGATTTTGTCGGTCAAAATCGACGTTTCATTTTTTTTTTTTTTTTTTTTAATAATTTAAGTATTTTATTTTAATTTTATTATGCACAGCTGTATTCGACGATAATAAACCAAAAAAATTATAGTGGCTCTACCTAACTCATTTTCCACCTGCCTCATCTATTTGAGCAAAATTAGATAATTATCGGAGGGGCAGGCGGAAAAATACGATAATACGACCGGCTACCTCAGTCAATTGTGCTTCAAAATTATTCCTCGGATACTTTCATTTGAGTGGGTACCTAATAATACGGAGTGGATTACCAATGAAAATGCTGTTGTGTATCAGAGATCGCTCTTGTTATAAAAAAATAATTATTATTTCTAAAAAAAAAAAAAAAAAAAAAAAAAGCAAGTTTTCAAAGTGCTTCCCTCCTTCCTGTATGCAGAATGCACATACCTTACGTAACGTCACACGATCCGCGAGAAAGAGATGCCACCAACGCATACAGGAAGGATGGAAGCACTTTGAGAACCTGCTTTGATTTATGTATTTATTTATTTTTTTTTAAAGAAGTAATTAATAATGTTTTATAACACGAGCGATCTCTGATACACAACAGCATTTTCATTGCCAACCCACCCCGTATTATTAGGTACCTACTCAAATGAACGATAAGTATCCGAGGAATAATTTTGAAGCACAATTGACTGAGGTAGCCGATCGTATTATCGTATTTTTCTGCCTGCCCCTCCGATGATGATCTAATTTTTCTCAGGTAAATGAGGCAGGTGGAAGATGAGTTAAGTAGAGACACTATTATTTTTTTGGTCTATTATCATCGAATACAGCTGTGTATCATAAAATGTTAAAAAAAAAAAAAAAAAAAAAAAAAAAAAAAAAAAAAATGAAACGTTGATTTTGAACGACAAAATCACGTTTTTTGTCATTCAAACGCTATTTTCTTCCAAAACTTACCCATAAAAAAATTTTTTTTTGGTAAACCGTTGGAAAGCTTACCGGTTGAGGAAGTTTTTCCCGGAAAGCGCTTGTTGAAAAACTTCCATACTGAGGAGCAGAAAAACGAAGAAAAATCGACAGTTATTACATTTTTTCAAATGTTGGACATTGGTCATTTTTTTTCACTAACTAGAACTAATAAAAAAATTGAAATTTACATCAGAATGATAGGAAATTTAACGCTCTTTCCAACGGTATCCTTAGATTTGAGAAAACTCGACAAATTGGGGAGTTAGAGCTGTTTTTGTGATGTAAGTTTGAAAACACGACAAAAATCTTAAAAAAGAAATAACTCGGAAACGAAGCCTCTAAAAGAAAAAGTTTACGAAGCACTTTTTGTTGCAAATTACTTGTAGAATCGATCCCTGAAGTTATGCCTACTTAAGTTGAGACACCCTGTATATATATATATATACATACAATATATATATATATATATATATATAGATATATATGTATGTATATATGTATGTGTCATTCCAGACGATAACTGTCCGTAGAATTGTGCTAGAAACTTCAAACAAATTTTAAAATGTTAAGGACACAAAACGAAAGTTCAAGTTCGTTGGCCAGCATGGTCGGATTACATCTTCGGGTTGAAATTTTCAAAAATGTAGTCAGAAATTTTCAAAATAGCCTGTTTTTTGCGATTTGTTGTGCGAAATAATTTTTTCAGCATACTAACATGTGGTATATTCGGAATCAGCGTAAAGTATGTTTTAAGTTTTCAAAAATTTCAAAGTTTAAAAATCAGTCAAAAATCGAAATAATGCCGTTCGCTAGTTGTAAAAATCGGTAATATTTGCATGAAACATCTTCAAAAATTCGCTCATGGGGTCATGCTGCATGACTGGACTTTTTTCCATGTCTATTTATCATACTGTTCATTTTATATTATTAGGTAAATATGATATTATTGATTGACTTAACGGAATGATTGGTCATCCCCTTAGCCAGGACGTTTTTGTGCAGTTGCAGACAGTACACGATTTAACCAAGGCGAAACATGGACAAAAGGACAAAGGATACAACACTGGACAGTTAGGACAAAACACAGGACATAATGTACAGTAAGGATTAGACGGCAAGACATAATATATAGTTTATTAACTATAAAGTAGAGCATTAGAAAATTGGTGTACAAAATTATGATGAAAAATGTACTTTAATTTCATTAAAATGTGCTTAAAAATCTTTAAAAACTGCAAAATAGGTTAAATATCCCAAATTTTTTTTTGAAATGCACATTGCTATTTAGATCGAGTTTTTTGCCTTGAAATGTATTTTCTCTCGAAGTGCTGAATTTTCAAAACAATGTAACACATTATAGTAGGTAAGATAATTTACGAAAATTCGATCATACGATCATGCTGCATAACTGGAACTTTGGTATTTTAGGTTTTCATCGGATTCTCAAATCATGAAGAAATGTGACAAGGCTGAGAAAAGAAACACATTCTTTAAATATCAGTGAACAGTCGAAGAGTCGACCGGTGTCGCGTCAAATAATTGCAACTACGAGAATGTTGACCTCCGAGTTATATCAGGGAATTCAATGCCTTGACGGAATCTCAACCAAACTTTAAAACTACGACTGCATTTTGAAGGAACGTACAAATGTTTTGAATACACAGGTGTATGCTCTGTCGCAAGAAATGGCTAACAGCCAAGAAACTATCTTGCTAATAAATAAAAAAAAAATAAATAAATAAATAAAATAAATAATAATAATAATAATAATAATAAGATAATTGACAGTATAAAAGAAAATCTAGCATTATCTGAAAAAAATAATACGAAAAAGAACTGGCACACGGACAACACAAACGATCATATTCTTCATAACGTTCAAGAAGGGAAAGAACACGTGAATATTCTCAAGAGGAAGGTGTTGGACATTTTTAGAACGGAATTAAATTGCGTTCTTGAGGATTATGAAGTTATAGGTGTAAGACGTTTAGGCACCATCCTTTTAGAAGTAGACCAGTTCACATTTATTTTGCTAATAATTTCTTTAAATCTAATGTACGCCTGAACATTTACAAGTTCAAGGGATCCCAATTTAATACATCCGAGTTTTACGACAGATGAACATGGGAATTTAGGAAGCATCTCTTGCCCAAGCTGTTTCAAGCAAGGAAAGACGGGAAGCATGCCGTCTTAATTGGAAATGAACTACTGGTTGATGGAAAACAACTTATCATTCACTGTGGTCGAAGTACGTTGGAGGATTCTACATCTACTGGGTCAGAAGTGGAGATTAATCTGAATACTCCTCCTCCGTCCCCTCCCAACATTTCCAGAAAACGGTCTACAAGAAGATGAAAATTTGACCGCTTTGGAAATTTTGGCAATGACTCGTGATTATTATTGAAATTTGGCAGTGGAGTGCAGGCATTATTGATTGTGATCTATGTTAGCTATGCAGTGCTCATTTCTTATATGCAGTGGCGGCCGGTGGTCTGAAAAAGGAGTGGGGCACAAAAATATTTACCTATTTCACAGTCAAAAAGAGCATCCCGGTTTTTCATCCATTTGTTTTGCTTTCAGTGTAAATTAATTTTGATCTAAACACATGAAACATTAATCCCACTTGGGTTATGTCAAATTCCATGGACAATAAATCATGATCATTAAATATTATTGATAAATAAATATAAATTAATTAATTAAATAAACTAAATTAAAAATATTAGCTTTGTTTCCACAACTGCCCCAGAGCAGGTTCAGTTCAGAGCAAGTGCAGAGCAAGGGCACCTCCATGGCTGTTCAGTTCAGATGGCAGCGGAAACGCTCAAGGACATATTCGGTGCAGTAACCATGGATACACGAAGATCCATGAAATGGAGTCCCGTTAGCGGTACTTTAGCAAAACCATGAGCAAAACCTTGTGTCTCATTCTTATTCTTCCATTCTTATTCGACGTCGACATTCTCGTGATTCACTCCCGAATATTTAGTTATTTTTATTTCATTAGTTTAGTAGTAGAAATAAGGAACATAATAAAGGAATAAACAATTATAATTTAAAACTTTTAAAAGTGCGAAAATCGCAGAATCAGCTGAATAAATACGAACAATTGACTCGAAAATAGGCACGAAATCAAAGGAAACCACAATTTGTAAGGTGTATGGTTACAGAAGTTTGAGGAAGGATATATCGGGTTATCTCAAGTTCCAAAGAGCGCATGCGCGGAGCAAGCTGCACCTCCTCTTCTGGCGGAGCAGGAAGTTCATGTTCGGATCATGTTCCTTGAGCAGCGGAAACACTGGACATCTAGCACCGAATATGAACCGAGGGACTGCGGAAACGCCATTATCTTACTCCTTCTTCACTGCGCAAGCGCAACTTGACCTGAACCTGTTCGGGTCAGCAGCGGAAACAAAGCTACTATCTTATAGGGACCTACTTACTTACTAAAGCCGGTTTCACATGGAGCGGTATGTCCGGAAGACGGAAAGACTGAACGCAATCTGATTGGCTGTTGGGACAACAGTTGAGGATGGTGGCTGCCATGTTGCCGGAATGGGCAGTCTGCGGACGGCGGCAGAAATGTTTATACCGTTGCCGCGTTCCGTCGAGCGGAGCGCAAGCTCATTGGACAGGAATGTTGATAACCGCAAGTAGAGGTTTCAGATCAGAGAGGGTTTCAGTAGGAAGGTTATGATTCCGTTCACCAAGGTGCCGCTTCATGTGAACACCCTGCTGCATCCCGCCGCCCCCTCCAATGGGTTTTCCAGCCTTCCGTCTTTCCGGTTGTTACGCTCGTACTGCTCCATGTGAAACCGGCTTTAGGAATGACGATAAACAGCCAGTTTTTTTATTGGTCCTATTGCAACGTTTCTGCGTATTTGTTGGTTGGTTGTGGCTTAGATGCTGGTGAGGATACTATACTATTGGGTTACGATGGATATTATGTTCATGGAACTAGGTGTAACGAACTAACATGGAAAGAGTTGAGAAAAATTATTATGGACGTAGGTACGTTGCAATAGGACCAATAAAAAAAAAAACTGGCTGTTTATCGTCAATCCTAACAAGAAAAACACCTACACTAATTTATCATTACAAGTATTAAAAATTATCAAGGCTTCGATTGTATTGCACTAGTCAACTACTTAGGAGAAGTAATTCTGAAGGAATATTAAAGAACTCAAATTAAATTATGATGAAATGATAGGAGTGTGACGTCATACGTCAATTAAAAATTGTTTCAAAAGGCTATAGAAATGCCCCACAACTACCACTCACTTATGTATAACCTTTTACTTCATTGCAACCATGAACCTAGGAGGGGCATGGTTCATGAATGCAACACATCCAGAATGATCAATATTCTACTGAAAATATTGATCAGAGACGTTTTCGTTACTCATTCTGTATGGTTTTGGAGGTGCCTTTGAACACTGTAGCTTTTTCCAAATGTGACCTCAAAATGTTGTCAGTTTTGGCTGATTTTGTTACTAAGCCCAGAAAAATTCCTCGGTTCAATGAACCATCTCTCTCATCGTGGCCTCTGAAACCTACTTCATAAAGACCACGAAACTTGATGCAATCAATAATTTCAGAAAGTATTTATCGATTTCTGTCAACTTGCTCATTGTGTTTCTAGTATAGCAAGTTGATGAGCATAATCTAACTGTTTAGCTATGTTAGTGCGGCCAATCAAAGCTAATTCTGTGACGTTATTGAGATTTTTTAAATTAGATTCGTGAGATTTAATCCGATCTGTCAGATGTTTTATATCAGTCACACCATTCTGACTCCACAACCCATCTCCACCTAATATTAGTATTAAGCAATGGAACAAAACAAAGCATTCTTTCTAGAGTACCAAGTGATCCATTCGTATTTGCTATAAATTTCAGGGTTGAATTTATGAGTTCCCTTCCCGTTTTTAGCTACTTGTGTTAATTTCAAGTGAGGGGGTGTCTCTCCCCAAACTTTTAATGAACACCCTAATCCCCATATCCTCATAATTACCATCTGTAGAGGATTTTGATTGCAAATTCGCCACAGTGTTTGACTGGGGTGGAAATATTGCTACCTACTTCTAATAATGTAAGTAAAAACAAAGCTAATATATATTTATGTACAAACGATAATGTGGAATAAAATGTGAAGGAAACTTACCTTAAGTCCCAAATCCTTATTCTGATCAGGCGCCAGGTGCTGTTGTTCAACATACTAACATACAATCTACCGATCCTTATTCAAAGGTAAGTCGAGCTTATTATAGGAACTGGGAATGTATTAGAGAAATATGAACACAGACATTTTCACATTTAAAAAAGCAGGATTCTAGATTATAGAATAGAAAATTAAGGATGTAACCTCCTTGAATCATGGAATGAGGGAATGACCAGAAGAGAATCAGTTTGGCTAACGGAATAAACAGAAACCCCTCTAGTGAAAACCACTCATGACGTACATATCATTCTACGGTCTTTAGAAAAGTTGAAACCCTGCCCGGGGCATGGCCCTGAAAAATCATCATAAAATTTCCCGTTATGACCTCTTTTTCTCCCGATGCCCCCCTCACCGGCCGCCCCTGCTTATACGTAAATCATGTAGATCTATATAAGTAATTATTTGATACATCATACTTAGAAGTCCAACTTTTTTTTTTGAGGCAGAAATGAAGGCAAGACATCATGTGCTATTTTTTAATATGTACTAGCTGGTTCACCCGTGCGTTGCACAGTTTGACTTGAATATATACGCAAGCCTCCCCTCACCCCTCACATTTTGGGACACCTCTATGGATCTGACTCAAAAGAGTTCATACTTAAAAGTACTTACTTAAAGTATAAATTACCTATTAGGACCGAACTACTGAGATCAACCCCCACTCCCTCTCTACAAAACCTCCCATATTTCAGATTAAAAATATTCTTGATAGGTATTTGACAACTCAGATCCCCAGTTGGTCCAGTGATGTCAAAGATACCCCATTCCCTCGCCCCTCTCCTCCTCCCCTAAAACACCCCCTATGGGCAGATTGAAAAATTTCAAGTACCCTGTGATTTCAGTTAGAATAATCCAAAGATATTCAACCAATCAGATCCCCAGTTCGTTCAATGGCGTCCAAGATACCCCATTTCACCCCCTTCCCCTCCCCTAAAACACCCCTTCAGGCGCTAATTTAAGTTGGACTGATACAGACAATCCCCCCCACTCATATCATTTGTCCGATCCGTCTTTTGTTCAGTGATGACTAGAGCTCGGTTTTGGCATATTTTTCATATTACTTTTTTATTGCCCAAAGTGATTTTTCTCGACGAATTATGATGTTTGGGTGTTTGTAGACTACTTTAAATTCAAATTTAAAATGCATGTTTTTGCGTATTCTGGGCATTTGTACATATAAGTGCATATTTAGGTTTGGAGTGCGTATAACTGCATATTTTTGGCATTTTGCAAACATATTTTAGTTTTTGAAAGAAATTTTCAAGCTTCTCGTCACGTGTATCTCCAAGGAAGGTCTATAGGTACCTATCCAAAACCTTTTCAGAATACAAGGTAAATGACAGGCTAAAGGCATAGCAGGTACTGGTTGATTCCGTATGCAGGTTGTTTTTCGTCTAAATCCAGATTAACACTGCAGACAACGACTGCTGCCATTATAAGCTAGGTAGACATTCACATTACAGCTGTCCGTATAATCGGATTATACGGGAGCACTTAGGAGAAGACTGTGACTGGATTGAATGCACACGTTACCTTTCACCAGAGTATTAAGATTGTTACGAATTTATGCAGGGGAATGTCCATGGCTGCTCTACTTCCATGTGTATGGATCTAGATCCATAGTCTTTCATAGTTGTGTCGTGTGATGTGGAAAGAACATTTTCATATTTAAAAATGGTCCTTTCTCACCGAAGGCGTAGTTTTAAAGTAGACAATTTGGAGAAGACTACAAACAACTAATTTTTGTGATAGTACAACAGATTAGTTTTTATTGAAATTATAAAAATTAAGTGATTCTAGTTTCGGTGGTAATTCTTGCGTATTCTCCCTTCTTCCATACAAATAATCTCAATTTTTTAGTGGTTTTAATCCCTCGCATTGTGATTTACATACCTAGCACTATTCGAAATAAATATACGGCTTGATATGTCAGGGATAAGTGAATATTTCAATGGATCTATTTGGGATACGTGCATATTTAAGTGCATATTTCCAGGTTTTTAAGTGCACATTTATGCATATTTCGGAGGTTTTAAATGCATATTTTGAGGTTTTAAAGTGCATATCGATCCGAGCTCTAGTGATGACAAAGACACTTTTAAAAGAAATGTTATGGTTGCCGTGTCACTATCACAAAAGATCAACAACTACACCTTTTAAACCTTCTCTGGAATTCTACAAATAATTAAAGACCAAAATTAGCCAAATCGGTCCAGCCGTTCTCGAGTTTTAGCGAGACTAACGAACAGCGATTGATATATGTATATATATATATATATATATATATATATATATATATATATATATATATATATATATATATAGATTTAAGGAACTCCTTGTAATACCTACGGGTTATACAATAAAATTGAATTGAATCGAATTGAATATCAGTGGAAGTAATCAATGAGATCCTTAACTATACAATTATTTAAGAGCCACCCCCCTAAACCTATCTCCTGGTTAGTTTCAACAATTTTAAACTCTGTACAAATATTTTCGTGATGCAGAGGGGATTGCTGGGTGTGAACGAGACGAATGGACATTGATTTATTTCATAAAATAGTATATTATAATTGCATTTATATAATATATAAACTAATTAGACTCTGATTTGAGATCGTAGACGTATAGAGAACACCGAGTGTGAGGTTCTGGAGGAGTTTTGATCTCGGAGTTAAACTCGGTCACGTAGTCCTTGTACGATATGGAGTAGAGTCGTGTCCACTTCATTCTGATGATGAGAAGTTCCGAGAAGTGGCTCGTTGTGTACATTTTCATCCACCTGAACAAAATCTGATTAGCTTACTTGTATTGATCTGTTTTGTGCTGTACTTGTTAGATCTACCATTAAGTAGTATCATATCATTTCATAACATATAATTTCGGTGGGGACATTAGGGGCGGAATTCATAGACGAAGCCTGAGTGTGTGTGTTCACTCCCACTCACCTAAATGGAGGGTTACCCTCCACTCTCCAGTTCGAATTCACAGTTGAGTGGGGTGGTTCACTTAAAATGCACACTCAGATTACACGAGTTAGACAGCGCACTCAGGGGACACTTAATGTTTGCTAACTTAAGTTGGCAGCCCTGACAGTACGTTCTTGGGGAAGTTTCCTGGTTTGTGGGAAAAGGGATGGGAAAATTCCCTCTCACATTCCGCACTGATCAATAACAGTTCTCAAAGGTTACTCTTTTCTAATTATCCTTGTTCCTTGGGGAGACCAGACGTAGGCCTTATCAGAAAACGACGAAAGTCATTGGTCTTCCCGCCTGGATTGGGTCAGCCACAGTTGATTTAGACGACTGTGACATCTTCTAGCAATGATCTGCTGTGGCAGTGGCCTGCAGTTTCAGTTCCTCGCTCTTCTGATCCCAAATCAGCTGAGACGGCTGATATTTTACTCTGGAAGAAGGTTGCATTTAAGAAAAACTCTTGCAGTCAAAGAGGTTTGCTTACATTGGCCTCAGAAGCAGTTGGCTGAGGCGCTGTGTTTTTAAAATAACATCTCTCTCAAAGAAGATAAAGATATGAATTTGAACTCTAGTGAGGAATAAAATATTTTGGGCTGTTACAATACCTATTGCATAACAGATATCTGGCACAGGTATCAATAATAGTAGATACCAGCCAACTGTAGTTGCAGTTTAGGGAACCATACAGATTGGAAAGTAAAGATAGCTGATCCTGCTTTTTCTTTCTAAGAATGACGATACCAACTCACTCTAGTAGCAATTTGGGGAACGAAACAGTATCTGCTTGTGCCCACCCTTTAGTGTGACACCCAACATACATACTATTACATACAACAGATATCTGTTATATATATAATACCTATTGCTTAGCAGCTATCTGGCACAGGTATCAATAATAGTAGATACCAGCCAACTATAGTTGTAGTTTAGGGAACCATACAGATTGGAGGGTAAATATAGCTGATCCTGTTTTTCTTTCTAAGAATGACGATACCAACTCACTCTAGTAGCAACTTGGGGAACAAAACAGTATCAGCCTGTGCCCACCCTTTAGTGTGACACCCAACATACATGCTATTACATACCAAATATATGGCAGGGGGATTAGTAATTACGACGACAACTCACTCTAGTAGCAGTTTGGGAACCATACAGTTTTGAGAGTTAGGTTTATAGCTGTTATTGCTGTTTCTTATTAAGAATGATGACGCCCAGTCACTCTAGCTGCAGTATGGCTAACGAAACATAGCACGATAGCAATTTCTGCTAGTGTCCCACCCTTTTGTGTGACACCCAACTTACATCCATACATATCACTGCATATTACATATTTGGCAGAGTAGTAATTAGTAATTAGTGATTAGTAATTGGTAATTAGTAATTAGACGCCAACTCACTCTAGTTGAAGTTTAGAGAATCATACCGTTTAGGGTGTAATGATTCTTGCATAAAGGTGTTTCTTTTCATAAAAAAATGGCTGCGCCAAGTCTCTCCAGTAGCAGTTTGGGGTATAAAACAGTTTTGTTTTGGTGGGTAACTTGGTAGCCGATGCTGCATGTGCCCCACCCTCCTACCTCGTATCATATCATGTAATATATAATAAAATACCTGTATCCGGCGGCGCGAGCCACATCGATAGAGGCTTCAACCATGGCGCGAGCGACTCCGCGACCTCTCCAAGATTGGTCGACCGCCAAGTAGCGGATTTCTATGGCCTTCGGTGCGACGTTTTCGATATCCGACATCTGCTCTATGTACTCGAACATGTGCTGAAACTGCATTTTTGTTTTATTACTGGGTTTATCTGTAAAATGTATGATGTCAAGCTATCAAGAAATCAAGATTGGGTCAAAACTGGAATCTTGGGGTTGCGGTCAGGCGTTAATGCGTACCAAAGATTGAGGCAAATTCGACTTTATTTTTATTTTTATTTTTTATCCTAACGTGGACGGGATAAGTTGTGTTGATTGGATATAAACAGGTCGTTCCTTGGCTGGTATGGTTTACGATTTGTCCGTGATTGGAAACTGGTTTTCAATGTTTACAAAAATTCTCTCCTTCTAAAATATCCCGAAAAGGTTTGCGTATACGACAAAAGCAGCACCTAGTTAATGTGAGAATTCACTATCAATGTACGTTTCGAGTAGAATGTTGACTACCATACGAACTAAATCACTCGCGACGAAGTTGTGGAAACCCATTATAAAACGGAAGTTAGTGAAAAACGTTGTCTATTTCCACGAAAAATAAAGAGTTACAATGTTAAATCGATTTCGGCGGTTAGGCCATCATCAGTAACAAACAATAACTTATTATTGTTACTTATTGTTATTGTTAAATGTAAGTTATTGTTTGTTACTGATGATGGCCTAACCGCCGAAATCGATTTAACATTGTAACTCTTTATTTTTCGTGGAAATAGACAACGTTTTTTCACTAACTTCCGTTTTTGTTGACTACCATATCTACCAAATTTTGGATTATAGATAAGTTTTCAAATCACAATTTTAGGACACATTTACACATTTTTCGAGTAAAAAAAAACATGTTTCAGAAGGCCACACAGGTACCAGTGGCTACACTTTGATGTAAAAAAACAGATAAATAAATAACAAATAAAATAAATAAAATATAATAATAGGGCGTGTGGGTAGCTCAACTTCCCTTACCAATAAACAATACAAGCTTTAATTTTCAATCTTACCAATCAATAGAGCAACTGTTACAATCAAAACAAGCTTTCAAGTGACTTTATTTTTCAATGGAAATTGCAACTGATACTTTTCAAACAACCTCGAAAGTTTCTATCATCACCATCGAGTACAGAAACTATTAATTTCCAAACTACTCTTGCGATGGATATAGGTAGTTCCCCCTTTTCGAATCTTGTAACTGCGACATCTTAGGATAATCCTGGTGCTTTTCAAATTTCAAGATATCCTCTGGGTGTAGCAGTATAATCACCACTACCTTCGAACGGGTGACCACTCCATTTCCATCAGCTTCTTGTCATTTATGGTAGCCGAGCTTGATTCAACCCCTACACCCCCTACTCAACCCCTCTATTATTTACTGTCCCGGTGCCCTCCCCCCCACCCTTCCAGAGCCATAATGGTCAATATACTTTAAACGTCTACAATTTAAACAATAATAATAATAATAAACTATTCAACAATAAATTGTAACATACTCGTATACTCCTGCCTACTTGGAGCCACCCTTCCGATTTCCCTCCCCCCAACTTTATAGAAGCCCCGGGAGTGTGATTGGTACGGGTAGTTTCTCCTTCTCAATTCTTGTAACTGCTGCATCTTAGGGTAATTCCTCGGCTTTTTTAGCTTTTAGCATACCCTCTGGCTGTAGCAGGCTAATCGCCAACTAACTACTCCATTTCCATCATCCCCTTGTCGTACTCAACAAGCTACTTTTTTCCTTACCAATGGATTGGAAAGTCGATACCTTCTTCCCAAACAACCAAGGAAGTTGCTAATCATACTATTGACGCGGTGTTGTAATTTCCGAACACCAATTTTTTTATTGATAAGACATCATCAGCAAACCCTATGTCAATTTTTCAATTATACACCAAGCCACATTTTATGACTCCTCATGAATTAATAGATAAACTGAAAGAAAAGTTGAAGTCGTAGTGCTCCGTATAAGTATGTGAGGGTCATTTTGCAGAAAGTGACAGATCACTGTCATTATTTCGGTTATTATCTTCTCAACCCGCTTCAAGGTGCTAAGTTCCGAATTCCCATGGTTCATCGGAAAACTATGTTACAACTGGGATCGAACAAATAAGAATCACAAAAATCGATAAGAAAGAATACTAGCTTGGGCTGATTTTATGAGGAAACTGTTTCCCCTTCACCCCCCCCCCCCCCCCCCCCCCCCAAAATCCCGATAGCAATACACTTCCAAGGTGTTTCGCACAACTAGACGAAAATAGGGGTCGAACAAGTTGCAAGTTACTTATTTTACACCATTGAATGCAGCTGTAGTATTTTCCGTTGATAAAGCAGCCGTTACTTTTCAAACAATCTCAGAATTACTTTCCTTACCATTGGATAAAACTGTCACTTTCAAACAAACTTATAATCGAGATGCTTCCGTTACCATTGGATAAGGCAACTTTACTTACATTCCATCTAACCATTAAAATAATTCCTCTCAAGATTAGATGAGGTAGCCTTTCTTTTTGGTAATAGTTCATGGGAAAACTGTTACTTTCCAAACAATCTATCAAAATGAAAGCATTTGGAGTCACTGGAATTGAGGCAAAATGGGTTGAAAGCTATCTGTTTAGACGGCGTCAAGTTGTACGGTTAAGTGGGGTTCTGAGTGATCAGGCTCTTTTGGATGGATTTAGTGCACCGCAAGGAACTGTTTTGGGGCCACTGTTGTTTTTGTTATATGTCAATGACTTGATGGACATGAGGGGTGATATTGACGGTGACATAGTTATGTTTGCGGACGATACTGTTCTTCTGTTCTCTGCTGATACATGGGATGAGGGTCG
Source organism: Adelphocoris suturalis (assembly GCA_030762985.1). NCBI lineage: Eukaryota > Metazoa > Arthropoda > Insecta > Hemiptera > Miridae > Adelphocoris > Adelphocoris suturalis. The sequence goes on along the minus strand of JAUMHS010000015.1, from coordinate 233,127 downwards.
AGAGAAATCAGAAAGAGGCATAGCAAAAATTTATGAGTGGCTAAACATGAATCTTCTAACCCTTAATGTCTCAAAAACCTGCTTTATCCCCTTTTCTCTCACGAGTGCTCATGCCCCGCAAATGGAGGAGTTACGACTACATCAGACAGGTTGTAAAGATCTTCCATGCAATTTATGCCCATATATTGAAAGAAAACACACGACCAAATATTTAGGGTTAATTCTAGATGCTCATTTGAAATGGGAAAACCATATATCCAGTCTGGCGTCCAAATTAAGGAAATTGATTTATGTTTTTAACAAGATTAAGATGTACCTACCACTTGAGTTAATGAGGACCATGTATTGTGCGCTTGCACAATCTCTACTGCTGCATGGCCTCCCGCTGTACGGTAGTGCATACAAGAATGTATTTGGTAGAGTTGAAATTCTGCAAAAAGCCTTAATTCGATTAGCTTCTAAATCTCACTATCTTGCTCATACAGGACCTATCTTCCAGAAATTATGTATCCTACCGTTTGGTCTCCTGTTTAAATTGAGATCAGTTAAACTTTATTTAAAAAATTACCAGCCCATAGTTCCAGAACATGATGTTTTTACTCGTAATTCTCAAACCAGCACTTTATAAATTCCGAGTTACCGCACCACATTGTCACAAAACTGCTTTATTTATCAATCGATTAATATTATTATTACTTTCTCCTCTGATTTACGAACTAAACTGTTAAGTTCTTCTAATAATAATAGTTTTAAATTCAAATTATTAAAGGACTATTATAATGAACTTAATACAGAACAAAAATAGCATCATTTAGAATTTTTATTTATTAATTTTTTATTTTTTATTGTTAATTTTTGTATTTTTTATTTATTTATTTATTTTTCTCTCTTTCTTTTTTCTTTCTTTTTTTTTAAATGTATTGCTTAATCTTCTTCAATTCTGTTATCAGTCATATCGATTTCTACAGGCGGGACTGACTCTTCCCCTACCACGGGCAGTAGCCCATATTGGGGAATAATTTTCCACCTATGTAAGGGTTAAGTCTAACTTAACTACTTAGTAGTAGCAACATGATTTCTGTTGTATTTAACCCCATCGATGTATACTATATAATGGGTCATTCTCATTTCATTTGCCGCTTTCATGTCCCCGACGACGAATTCTCACAATTCTTGACCAAAACTAGTGATTTTGGGGAAAAAAGGGTAGTATAAGTTGGGAGATCAACGAATTAATAATTTGACTGCCCAAAATCCCCTTTAACCAATACACAGTGATGACGAATGAAACCTGAAATCCTGGAAACTCATGAGTGTTACTGTCCCCTCCTACCTAACACCTAAGTAGAAGTTAGGTAGTTACGAAACAATGACAATCTAGAACTGGCCAGGGTTACTAGCTGCAGTAAGTTGGTTCCTCTTTATTTAGAGTAAGGATTTACATTTTCAAGATTTTTCCCAACCCGTGAAAAACTAGTTTTTCAGTCAGTCCTCAATATCTCTCCTCAATGGGACCTCAGGAGTGTTATAATTTTCGCGATCAAGAAAGCTGATGGAAAATGGCGGGAAACAGTCAGATGTGAAGGTTATATTGTCCAGTTGAAGGGGTGAGACTGTAGTGGAGTGCTTGGAGTTGCAGCAGTTTTTACAGCGAAAGAAACCTAAAAACATGTTGAGTATTTTTATTTTCAATCATGAGTGTTACACAAATTACGAGTGTTTTTGGTGCTTAAACAAAATAATCCTATATCAACAACCATAGTGCATGGTGACAGGTTTCAAACAGTGCCCATCCCTGAGTTTTATCACTTCATCATCCTGTGTGACGCCATTTTTATCGGAAATTCTCATGAGTGTTACTTCTCAGGAGTGTGACCAAGGATAGGTAAAACTCCTGATATTACGGTAACACTAATAGGGTAACACTCCTGGGATTTAAGCTCAATTACCCTGCCTTCAACATGAATTCCATGAAATCTGAATATTGCGTTTGAACGTGATTCTTTTGTACTTACTTGAGCCCCGACAACAATTTTGCCAAATCATCCATTTTACAGAAATCAATGTTTGAAATCTGGTAACACTCATGAGTTGGATATCCTGGTTTTCAATACAAAAAACATATAAAATATATCAATGAAAAACTCACTGTTCATCTATGGAACACAAATCTGCAATGTACAATGGGTAGTATTTGCCGATCTAACCTCATTTTCGAGCACTTTCATATTTCACGTCACTGAGGTTTTCAAACGCCCCAAAGCGGCAAATGAAATGAGAATGACCCTAATGTGATAAATTTGTTCATTGGAAAATAAATTACTTAAAAAAAAAAACTTGGATATTACATTTTTCCCCATTTAACGAAGCTCGTTACTTTTCAAACCACTTTCATCATCAGCGTACCTTGACGTCGGTCTCGTCGTGCGTGTAAATGTACGGGAATTCCTGAGGGTACTCGTCGACGAGAGCGCACCCGATGACGTCACCCGCACTCCGCGCGACGACCGAGCGGCCTTGAGCGATGACGGCGGACGTCACGCCGTCGCGCCAGTGCGGCAGGACGTGCGGACCGTTCGCCTCCATCAGCGGCTCGTCTGCGTACAGACTCCGAACGAACAGATCGTGAGCGGCGCGGACGTCAGTCGCAGTCGCGAGAGCGATCTCGAACATGTTTCCTAGCAACGACGAGCCTGAGACCTGCTGGACCCGTCAATTTTCCCGGGGCCCACTTCGGCGTCCCCACCTGGAGATTTTCTGAAGGCCAACCGGCTCTTTTTCGATCCACTCAGTGCGCGTTTTTCTTTTTAATGATTCGCCTCAATTCGTGGTCATACTTGCCCGACAAAGTCGATTAGATATCTAATTTGGCATCTCGCAAAATGTCAAGGCCAACAATTTGCAGTATTGAAATATTAAAGAGCTGTTTCACCGAAGGGAGAGAGAGAGTGAGAGAGAAAGAGAGAGATTGATTGACTGATAGAAGGTATTTATTTATATAAACAGGGAAGGAATGGGACCGCGTTGGTCCTCTATTCCTTCTTCCCTGTACAGATTATATGAACATCTTCTGAGAGAGAGAGTACAAATAAAATATTTTGAGAGAGAGAGAGAGAGAGAGAGAGAGAGAGAGAGAGAGAGAGAGAGAGAGAGAGAGAGAGAGAGAGAGAGAGAGAGAGAGAGAGATCACCTACTCGAATAGATGCTATGGGCCAAAAACGGGCGAAAAAGTGTCTTTTTCGAGGTTTGAGTGTTAGACTTACGCACGCACGCCTGGCACGCTTGGCAGGGAGTCACGGAGGGTGGTGAGGGGGGGGGGGGGGGGGTGAGAGGAGGCGCCGCGGCACCTTGTGGTGTCTGGGGTGACCAGGGGCGTAGCAGAGGGGTGTAGGAGAATGGCTATTTATAACTTTTACGTGTTATACCCATATAATACACCGCGGTGGGTACGGCGTTCCTTCAAGGCATGAATATATGTGTTTTCATGCCATGTCATATTTGTGTGTTAATACCAATGCTTTGCCTACACATATTTAGTAACATATCCTCTCAACTTTTCGTACGTACTTAGATAATGATATTATTAAGGCAAATAACTATTTGAATAGAGATAGGAGCTCAAATCGAGAAATATAAACATGCGTATATAATTATAGAAGTTGTTTCAACTCGAAATAGGACACGCCAAGGAGTCTGGACGGGCCTTATGACGTACGCCAGCCAACTAAAACTACGATCATACTCAATTGAAAAAATAATAAACCTTTGTAAATAATTTGCAGCGTTTTTTTGTGTGGAATCGTTGCCTGTTGTGGTGCAAGTATGAAAGAAATAAAGCACATGCTTACCACACCAAAAACCTTAAAACACCAAAAAGTTGGTGTGGTGAGTAGTTACAAATTTCCTTACTAGGCACGCTCCAATAAATATTTTTCTAAACTTGAAGTAGAGAATTTTAATTATTTAGCATTAAAGACAATTGTTATTTTTTCATATTCACATAAACATAAATTTGTTCAAATCGAACAAGGAAAGTTTACTAGGGGTGAATACACTGGCACCAGTTGAACTCCTAAAATGTATACTTCTTTTGGATCGAGAAATTTGATTTATTTTTTATCAACAATGTTATATTTAATAGGTTCTAATGTCTCAAAAAAAATTATATATACCTACTTATAAAAAGATTTGTGAAGCAACACATTCACAAATATATTTGATGGATTGCTTCCTGTATTGTAGAATTTTTTTAAATTTTTTAATCCCCCCCCCTTCCCATAATTTAACTACTTCTGTTCAATCACGAACGTAAATTATATGTTGTTGCAATTTATATAAAACTCAATTAGGTAATTCTTTTATTTGTACTTTTGTAAGTATTGTTCATTTTGTAAACATGGTCTCATGACAAATATTCCCACTCACTATAACGAGATTACTCATACATGAATTTTACTAGATTGTAACATGTGCCTATAAAAAATAGATAGAAAAAAAAAAACACGTGCCCCATACTGCTGTTAAATTTTTAGAAAAACAGGGAGTAAATCGGCAATATTTTCTTCACGGGTTTTTTTTACAGGTAAATATAAATGCATTAATCAATCACTCGCTCTTTCCCTCTTGAATTTGATGAGTAGTCGCTTTGAGATAACACGGCGTTTGACGTTAATTTGAAATCAAGAGTTCGTCCATAAGTGCTTCGATTCGAGATAACGTGAATTGAAACTGAAGGTAGTCACGTTCCGCTACATCCTGTGTTCGAATACACTAAAACACGTTATTAGAGCCAAATACTCAGACTGAGCACTTGATGAGATGCAGGGAATGACAGAATGTTTGAAGAGCCCATCACGAGGTTGAAACGTGGTTCACAAGCTGGGAATGGTACATATAAGTACACAGGAGGTCAGATCTAAAGAAGTTGGCATACGATGCCCAGATCATAGGTCTACAATATTTTCAACACCGTATATTATAGAACAACACCAAAACTTTGCGCTTTGTGCCTCCCAAACGCCTTCAGACATTTACAGCTCCAGTACCTCTCAATTTTATCGTTTTGGTTTCTCTTGGTTTATTGCTTCAGAGTCTACCTGAAGGTAGCGGAACCAGTAATTTCACTTAGGGGAGAAAAAAATGTATGGTCTCCAAGATCGAAATTTCCACTCGCATATACGTTTTGGACCATTCTGAACAACTTTGGTTCCCTGTCTGTCTCTGTCTGTGTGTGTGTGTGTGTGTGTCTGTCTGTCGTGTGTCCGCAAATTCTTGTAACTAGCTTATTGACATGGATATGTTTGACATGGATATGTTTTTGCTCTGGGGGGTCAACCAAAAATTTCCGTGACGCAAAATTTGTGTCACAGTTTCAGTGTTTTTCACGTACAAACCAGCCGTTGCTAGGGAAATGGAACTTCCGCAGTTATCATCGCACAGAAATTGTTCGCCACTCGTTGGAAAGCGCTTGATTTATGTGATAAATGTTCACATCTCAAGCTACCAATTTCCCCCTCCTTACGTACCTGGCTACATTCCTAAACTAAGTTGATTGGACTATAAACAATCTTAATAAGCCGGTTACAATATTCTTAACGTAAAGCAATCATTTACTCCACTCCATAGGAAACATTTTCATCCTCTTGACAACAGTCGACTGTTAACAACAACTCATTGTGGTGGCTTGTCTCTACAGTTATTTTCAACATTTCTATAAGTCGGGATGCGGCCCAGGGATTTGTTTAAAGTTAAAGGATTTGTTTACAACTCTCGAGGACAACCGTTATGAAATCCCCAATCAAAGACATATCCATGTAACATGTGATCCATAAGTAATTGTGACGGATGTGGTGCCATTTTCAATGTATCCATTTCCAATATCCCTGAACTGCAAAAAGGGAGGATTGGTGAAGTGGGGTCATGACAGTGTGCGGGATGACACAGCAAGGCTTGCAGCGCTGGCTTGGGGAGGAGTAACCACAGAACCAGTGCTACGCGAGGCCAGTGATGAAAACTCGGCTCTGATTGCTGATATTAAGGTTGAAGGAGTCTGGGAGAGTGGGAGGCCGGCGTTCTTTGACAACCGCATTATTAATGCTGACGCCGCCTCTCACTATTCCCAAGACTGGTCGAGTGTGGCAAACGCAGCAGCCAGGGAGAAGCACCGGAAATATGACCAGGCTGCTGAAGACTTGAGAGGGTCATTCTCGCCTCTGATATGCTCGTGTGATGGGGTTTTGCATAAAGAATACGGAGTATTTGTAAAGAAAATTGCCCTCACCCTGGCCGAAAAATGGAAAAAGGCATACTCCCAAGTTCTTGGCTGGGTGAGGGTTAAGCTCCAATTCTCCATCATACGAGCAGTTTCACTCAGGCTACGTGGAGCACGACGAAAAGTGAGGTCAATTGGTTTGGAGGATGGAGCTGCCCTCACGCTACTGGAAGACTAACTAAGAAAGCGACACCTACCACAAGAAACAAAATTTTTCGACAACCCCCCCCTTCCAACATCTTTGAGAATCGCTGGAATGTTAAAAAAAAATAAATAAAAATAATGGTAATAAAAAAAAAAAAAAAAAAAAAAAAAAAAAAATAAAAAAAAAAAAAAAAAAAAAAAAATGTAACCTGGTATCTGCTTGTAAAGCAGATAGTGGAACTCGTTTACGAGTTTGGTTTCGGAGACTTTTTTTTCCACAGTTTTCATCCTATTTGGATGAAATTTTCAAGGGATTGCGAACTACAGGTTAGACTGTCCCCTTTCAGTTTCATCGTTCTCGACTCAATACCACACTCAGCGCATGCCCAAACGTGAATTTTACCGTATTATTTTCACACGCCCTAGTTGACCGATCTCGCTCAAATTTGGTTGATAGTTGGAGGATGACAATATAATCATCTTATATAAATTTCAACATGATTGTATCGTTAATAGCTACTGCGCATGCGCCAGTATAAAATCCTTGCAACAAGCTTATTCTCCACAGTTTTCATCCGATCTGGATGCAATTTTCAAGGGATGTGCTGGCTGGGGGGTACACAGTTCCCTATTAGTTCCATTTTTGCGAAACCAATACACCACTCTGCGCATGCGCAAACGTAAATCCTACCAAGCATAATTTTCTCACGCCCTAGTCGTTCGATATCGCTCAAATCAGGATGATAGTTGGGGGATGTCAATTTGATAATTTTATATCGATTTCAACCTGATTACATCATTAGTAACTACTGCGCATGCGCCAATATGAAATCCTTGTAACAAGCTTATTTTCCACAGTTTTCATCCGATGTAAGTACGTGTTTTCGTCTTTAACTAGTAGCAGTAACTATTTTCCAGAAGGTACTTCTCTAATGCCAGGTGACAAAATATGTACAAATAACAGATATGTCAGCATAAGTATGTGTTTTTGTCTATAACTCTGGCAGCAACTATTTTCCAGTACTTATATAATGCATGGTGACAATATCTGTACAAATAGCACAAATGTCAAAGTGTGAGTGGTATGTGTTTTTGTCTATAACTAGTAGCATAAACTATTTTCCAGCGGTTACTTCCCAAATACATGGCGACAATATCTGTACGAATAGAAGAAATGTCTACATGTAAGTATGTGTTTTGTCTCTAACTAGTGGCAGCAACTATTTTCCTGTACGTGCTTCTCTAATGTCAGGAGACAAATTTGTACGAATAGCAGAAATATCTGCATAAGTATGTGTTTTCGTCTATACTAGTAGCAGCAACTATTTTCCATGCATTAGAAAAGTACCTACTGGAAAATAGTTGCTGCCAATAGTTATAGACAAAAACACATACTTATGTAGAAATATCTGCTATTTGTACATATTTTGTCACCAAGCATTAGAGAAATACTAAAAAATAGTTGTTGATCTTTTATTAGATGACGATTTTTTACGGAAGTGTTACTGCTACTTTGTCCTCAACTGATTCACCAATAGCTGATATCATGGTTGAACTACCAAAGCCGGTGTATAAAGAAGCATTTTACCTTCTTATCTTCGGTAGATAACGTGTAACAGCGTCGCTCTTTGCATTCCGTATCGTTTATCGCCATCCCGACGATCGTTCCTGTCTCGTCGTCATAAGCTGCGATTGACAGTCCATGAGGTAGAAACAGTTGATTCAGACCTTCAATCAAACCAATAGAACCTTATAATTGAAAAACGTCTACCAAGTTGGGTGTGGCACATACTCGCAGCTTCCTCGTATGTTTTACAGATTGTTTTCTATAATTATTTACATATATGTTACATAATATTAAACGATATACCATTCAATCCGTAAATATGCGTTGAGGGTCGACTCAGGTAGTCGAACTGCCACGAAAGCGTGGAAAGAGTATAATCGAATCGAATGGGTATGAGAAAATTATGCTTAATGGATAGTAGGTTTGCGCATGTGCAGTAAAAAGTATACGTTTTTGAGTGATGATATTGACAGGAAAAACCATCCTCAGCCTAACCCGCATATTTACTGGAAATTTCTTCGAAATTGAATGAAAACAGTAAAAGTCACGCTTCAGGTTAGCGCATGCTCAGAGGGAAATTTAGATTTTTGAGCAATGAAACTGATAGGGAACCATCTAATGCCTAGCTTGCACGTTCAGAAAACTGTAGAAAATGTGATTGTGGGAGAATTTACGAACACACGGGCAGATAACGGACACTTTTGTTTCATTATTTTCGTAATGAACCTTTGTAATCGAACAAGAAAAAAAATTAACCCCCCCCCCCCCCCCCCCCACAATCTTAGAACGGAATGAGATGTTGCAATTCAAGCGCTAAAAATCTTAAAACTGAAATTTAACTCGGCAACAGTATTATTGAAAAAAAGTTTTCTAAGCTATGTACATACAACTCCTCCCCCCCCCCATTTTTGATTTATTCATGATTTTGTTTAAAAACTGGTTTTAAATTTTTAACTTTGCACCCAAAATTTAAAAAAAAATTTTAAATATAGTTTTTTGTAACAAATCTAAAACTTAGAGTCAGGCTTCCCAAATCAAATGTTGTCATGATAATTCATTAATCTTTCTTGTAGTAAAAGAGAGAAAAAATAAATTAGTTTACAAATATTTCAAATAAAATGAAATTATAAAGTGCTGGCTTGTCATTCACCTGCCTAAAAGGCGGCTCGGCCGGGGCATCCCGACCAAGCCCGGACCCGACCCACCATGGCGGCCTCCCGAGGGAGCCCATCTATTTCTAGGTAAGCACCCCTTCCTACGATTCATGAATCGCTCAACAGAGAATCACCAGGCGAGACCGCCCCCGATCGGCTCGAGAGCTCTATGCCTAAACAATTAGCTATTAATTACAAAAGCCATGCACTCAATTAATTACAGACTGAACAATAAATCACTCATGCAACTCAACAACTTCAATATCCAAGATATAAAACTGTATAATTAAAATATTCCAAAAACGATCTTCAAGTTTCTCAAGAGGAGGAAGTTACTATTGGGGCACCCAGTATACTAAATAAAACTTCTCTCAAAGGTGGACGGGAACTCCATAAAGAAGAAACAAATAAAGTAGTTTTGTTTTTATCATCTTCCGGAAATTAAACCAATGCTTTCACTAACTATAGGTACCTTGACTTGATAACAATACTTAGGTGTTTATAACATTTGGCATCTCATCAGATATTTTCAAACACTAGGCTAGATAAGAAATCTCTTCTTTCTGACGTAGGTACTCGTATTATAGGTAATTCTAGTCCGATAACACTTATAAGCCGGCACTTGGTAATAGTACTTCTTCTCAACCTTGTACCTAGTCTGAAATCATCCTTAATTAAACACCAATTTGAGATACTTATACTACATAAAACAGAACTGTAAATTTATACTAAATACGGAACTTGTAGAGTTTATAAATCAATAAGTAAACTTAGATGAATCGGTGCAGCTACTAACCTTTACTGGTGAAGCGAATTCCATTGGCCAGAATCACGGGCTCATCTTGATAAAAGGTTTTCTCAATGAAAGCGTCGGCCATTTCCAAATCGTCTTCCGTCATCAGTTTTGTTCTGATCGTCATTTTGTCGCTACCGCCGAATTCAAGCCAATAAAATCACTCACTCAGAATAACGTTGAATCCAAATTAGATTTTTATATACCTAACTAATTCACTACAACGATATGTCTGATTAATGTCCAGGTTTCAATGATATTGGTGGGCATTGAAAAATTAAATTTTTTTTTTTAATTCGAGAAGGTGACTCAGTCAGGGCCACTGAAAATATTGAATCGCTATAAGTAGATAACATTGTTGACTGCTACGTTGCGATAGATATGGTAATCAGCGAAACAAATAGCCCTAATTTTGAATGAGTAAGCAAAACTAGGCAATTTTATGTTAGTGAAGATAATCCCCGAAATAGCGTGCGAATTATTTACCAACCACTGATTAATCCACATATTGAATAATAGTCAACTCTCGTAAATCTTTTGTATTGACTGTGTAGGAGTAAAACCAACTAACAAAGAAAATAGATGTTTTTTGGTTTTAACTGCCATCAGCTCCCCCTGTACAGCCACGGTAATTTACAATTAATTGAAATATTCAATAAATTATAATTATTCATCGAATTCAAATATTATTTTTTCTTTTATTTTAATAATTGGGCAACACCTTATACACTCCTGAAGTTTTCGTAAGCAATAACACAACAACCATTAAATGGAGAAGGTATTAATTTAATAAGGTCATCAAATAATATCTCATAAATCTCTGCCTATATATATATATATATACCTATATATATATATATATATATATATATATATTGCATAGCAATTAATATATATATATATATATATATATATATTAAAATTCAGTGTTAAAGTTAATGTTCTACACCACCCTTACTCAACCTTTTTGTCTCAGGGGCCATACCTCTGTGTTCCGTAGTTGATGCGGGCCACAGTTCACAAAGTAGGTATTCCAATTACAAATCTTTGTAATACGAATAACTTCGTGTAGGTAAAATAGAACTGTAAAATATGTTAAAAAAAGAAGTATATTTAAAAAATCAATATTACAAAAATAATAGTAATACAAAATTAATGTGATTTTTGATATTGTGACAGGCTTTTAACTATGTGAGACAGATCAGGTTTGTAATTGCTACATGCTACCCTTAATACGTCGTCTAGGTGAGAATCAGTGAGCCGATTTCTGTATACATTCTTCGCATACTTCATTTTGGAGTAGGATGATTCGCAAAGATAAGTCGATGTGAACAACGTCAACAGCAAGTGGGCACAGTTTTTTAATGTTTTGTAATCGTCAGGTACTAATTTCCAAAATCCCATATATTCTTTTTTCCTTGAAAACAGCTTCCCAATGTGTGTCGTTTTTAAATCCAATGAACTCATCAAGTAACTTTGCATGGTCAAATCCCAATGTTGCTAGTTGTGTGACGGTGGGTGTTTCCAAGTGCCGGGGATTTTCCACTAGTAGCAGGCACTTCTTGATTTTCTTAAATCATGAAATATGTTCTTAAATTCTTCAGATAATGAAGCTAAATATTTGGATATGGTCTCATAATTCTGTGAAGAGATGTTAATACCATCTTGTTTCGCCTTAATAAGCATTGAGAAGTTGACTTATACTTAGCTTTGAATTTCTTCGTAAAACAAATTTAGTCTATCTTCAAAAGCAAATTCCTTATTAGCCATTTGCGAAATGATTTTATTCTCTCCTTGTAAACACCGATTAAGTTCCCCAAGTTTTTCTGTCGCACAGAAACAACACCACCAACTGTCATTTTCAAGTTCACTGTAAACTTTGTTGTTCTGTTGCAAGAACAAAACAATTTCATGTCGCAAATAATAAAACCGTTCGAGAACTTTCCCTCTGCTTAGCCATCGCACTGCTGTATGCAAAAGAACATCACTATATTACTGTTTAGTTCCTCCAAAAGACTCTTGAATTTCCCGTGGTTCAATTCTCGGGCTCGAATATAATTCACTATATTTATCACAGTTTTCATCACGGCGTCCGTTTCAGCTAGGAGATACGTGCAGCCAGGTTTTCTTGATGAATAATACAGTGAAATAATAACAGATTAGTTAAACAAACAAAATTTTTGTTTTCATCAGGGAAATAAATCCATTGTCCGACCCCGTCATTGACGGGCACCCGTCAGGGCACACACACCAACTTTTTAATGTCAATATTATTCTTCTCAAAAAACTCAGTAATTATATCGACAAAATCAGTGCCTCTGGTTTGATTTTTCATAGGAAGAAATTTTAGAAAATCTTCATGAATTGTATATTGTACCGTACAGTACCTAACAAAAACTGAACACTGAGATGTTGATGAAATGTCAATACTGGAATCAAGAGCCAAGCTGAAGTACTTGCAATTTTTCAAATCATCAATTATGTGACCACCAATGTCATCTTTGGTATTTATTTCGTCAAAAATGAATCGAGACAGTTCGTTAAGTTAAAATAGGAGTGAAACAGAACCGGAAACAGAAGAATTATAAAATGACTAAATAGAGGAGGAAACGGGTATAGGTAGGTAAATTTCATTCTATCGGACAAAAAGTGACTCTAGTTTATGAGGGCCACACAGAAAAGCTTGGCGGGCGGCAAGCGGCCCGCGGGCCGCAGGTTGAGTATGGAGTAGATAGTCCTTTACCACACACAAAACACAATTTCTTGGGGTCTTTAGCTTGCGGCGATACCTAGTGCCTAGTGCCGAATCAACAGTAACGATGGGGACAGGTAGTCAAGGCTGAAAAAAAAAAAAAAGATCGCGGAAAAAACTGTTTTCCTTGGAAGTGATAAAGCGCTCAAAAATCTATTGAAAATTTCTTCCAATTCGAAAAGGCCCGTTTAAAGTCAGCAGACGAATTGGACGAACTCTTTACGAACTCCAGAACCCAGCGTCCCATGATAATCTTAAACATATGTACCACATACCTAAATGATTTAGTCAAATATGTTATTCCTCTCCATGATCTCCTAACAAAAAAACAGACGGTAGACCTACGGTTCTACAGTCAGATCATTTAATAATGATTAATTTTACACATTATTAGTTCATTATGGTTATATAGCAATATTAGTTTATAACTGAGCGTAATAAATCAGCTTTCCTGGACACTATAGAGGCTTAGGGGTTCTGAGATGCTGTGATAAAATGAGAGCATTCCAAAAAGTGGCTAACGGTTTTCCTGCTATGAAAACTAAGGGAGTTACACTTCCCTAGTAACGCATTGGTTGTACGTGAAAATCAATAGAAAACCTCACCGTGACGTGACGCTCGTGACGGACGAAAACAAATGGAAACGTCCTGTTAATCATTATTAAATGATAAAAGTTAGGTTCATCCTCTATTTACGCATCATATATCATACATTTAATTTTCTAATTACAACAGTTTAATTACAATTAACCAACAACGAAGTAGTTTTCCAAATGTTTATTGTCCACTAGTTCAAGAAAAAGAATACTTATGATTTGTTACGGTATTTTTTATTACAAAGTGATGAAGTTTTGAATATTAATATTGGCGTTGGGACCTTTGAGTGCAACAACCAATTACAAGTAAATCATCATTTATCACAATTTATTTCTCTGACGGACTATTTCCCACGAAAAAAAATTCTGATAGTTTGAGAGAGGGCCTTTGTGGCGATACCTAGTACCTAGCACGGCTGAAAAAAAGAGGATCGCGGAAAAAACTGTTTTCCTTGGAAAAAGTAAAAAAAGGGGGCTTTTTGGAGTTCGGGAGTTCACGGGAGAAGATCAAGAGGAGCCGCTGGAGAGAGTGTGCACGTAAAAGCCGTGAAAACCGTTGCCGCATTTCTTGAAATGGAGGATAAACAGTTGGATAAGCTCATCATTCGAACTTTGGTAATTTTTACCCAAATCTGCATTTCGAAAGTCGCTCAACATATCCGGGGAAGGTCGCTCAACCAACTACAAAGGAAGGTGACGACGAAGAGGGCCTGGTAGGAAGAAAACTTGGAGGAAGAAGACCTTAGAGTCATTTTGAAGGTACGCTATTTAGATAATACCTAGGATCGTTAAAAGCTCATGTAAATAACCTTTATAAACTGCATGTTCAGTGCGCATTCGGAATAGTTTTTAAAAAATCTCGATTTGTAACTACTAAACCATAAACAGTTCCGTAGCAACTATAAGGTTGTATTCGATAATCATCAAAAACACTTGCGTACGAGTCTGCAACACATTGGAACATTTTATGTATTTAGTTGCAGACTCGTATGTGTTGCAGACTCGTATGCAAGCTCTAAGAGCCACGCAGCTGACCCGGACCCTGGGCATCGTCAAGTAAATGTCCTAAAGAGGCTACGTACGAAATTACAGCTTCCTTGAGTGTAAAGCACAGAAATTAGCTTTAAGAGCCACTCATCTGATCCGAACCTTAGGCATCGTCAAGTAAATATCCTAAAGAGGCTACATACGAAATTACAGCTTCCTAGAGAGTAAAATATAGACATTACCTATTAAAATGATTTAACTACCGCTTCACAAATCAAACCGTTCTCGCAATATTCGGATCACCTGCTATGAATCAAATCACCGAAACACCAGCTCAATGAAATCATCAGAAATTAACAAGCGGTTGCAATCATGTTCACAGTATCAACTATTGAGAATGATCACAATTATTCATATAACCATGCTCATAACTCAGCTTGTTGGCCACACACTTTGCAGTAGTAAACATAATATGGTTGGATAAATCGAGAGCTTTCGAACGAATGGTCAACGAATTTTGTGGGATGAAAAACGAAGAAGTTCCATTTCCCTAGGAACGACTCGGTTGTAAGCGGAAATCATCAGAAACCCAAACTTAACGCTTCTTTTCAACGCTTTTTATTAACGCTTTTTTCGTTTATGTGCCAAATTAAGACATGAAATGTCAAAAATTTCAATAATATATAGCCTTCTCCAATTGCTTGGGTATACCGTGGTCGTTTTCTAATTTCTGGGAACACGCGGCGATATCTAGTTTCTGTAAGATGTCTAGCATGGAATTTCTTGCAGTTCCTTTCGAAGGCTTTTCCCTAATTGCCCAAAAGGATTTTCCTCTCATTGCACAGGGGGAAAAAACGCGAAAACTCGCAAAACTAGCGCCGTAACGTCATTATTTATAAAACAAAGAAATAATGGAAAGAACTCAAAATTATAGTCACAACAAATAGAGTGAAAGGACCCCCAGAACTGACCAATAACCAACACGAAGCAAAAAAGTTCCAATCGTGCAGCATGATCGTATGAGCAAATTCTCGTAAATTATTATACCATCTTATGTTAAATTGTTTTGAAAATTCAGGTCTTTAAGGGAAAGAAATTGTCAATTAGGTACCAATTCTATGGTCCTTGTTGGAACTCTAGGTCCGCTCTCAGTTCCATCGTTGCCAAATCAATACTTCACTCTGCACATGCGCAAACGTAAATTCCATTATACTCAATTTTTTCCAGCCCTAGTCGTCCGATCTCGCTCAAATTTGGATGATAGTTGGGGGATGACAATTTGATGATTTTGTATCAATTTCAAGATGATTGTATCATTCTATGTGAAATCCATGTAACGATCTTAATTTCCACTGTTTTCATCCGATTTCGATAAAATTTTCAGAGAATGCGCGGGTTAGGTCCTCTATCAGTTTCATTGTTGTTAAATCAATGCTTCATATTCCGCATGCGCAAACATAAATTCCATCATGTTCTATCTTTTCACTCTCTAGCCGTTCGAGTTCGCTTAAATTTGGAAGCTATGTGCCGCACCCAACTTGGCAGTCTTTTTTTTTTTTTTCTTTTTTTTTTTTTTCATGTTATAAGCTCAATGAAAGTTTGGCTCCGAGTTCGGTGCTACGCTCTGCCTAGAGCTTTTCAAACGCCGATCCCCTTTGGTCCATCGTCGAAATGGACTCCATTTTTTCCCCCCGAACAACCAAAAAGCAAACTTGCCAAAGTTTCCCGGGGAAACACCCATTAGCTAAGTTCCCCAAACATTTCAGCACGGCCAAGAGATGACTAAGCAGGTAACATAGATTAAAAATAACCTCCCCTCATTTCCATCATCTCTCTCAGATCTCCAAATTAATTTAACAGATAGGCCTCGGAGTAGCTCAGCATAAATTAGAACGGAGATGATGTATCTGCCAGTTAGAGGAGCATTAAGAGGTGCACTCCAGTTTAGTCGGGACCCTTTCCCTGAAACAACTTTTAAAATTTCACTTGGTTCAACTTCGCCTATTAATAACCACAGAGCTGTGAAGGGAGAAGACGAGGGCGTAAACTTACCCTTTTCCCCTCCACCGACCGCATTAATCTTTCACTGCGACCTCGAAAGTAGAGTAGGACAAAAAATAAGCCTCGTTTATTTATTTTATTTTTTTTCAAACCGGATCTAATTTTTTTTTAATGGGAAACTTTTAATTGGTTCTGGAATAATCTTTGTTCCATCAACATTGAAAGCACGTTGTTACCCAACTAAAATCGCCTAAAAATAACTGACTAAACCTATTAGTTGAAAGTGTAATTTTGTTTCTTTGCTTTATCATTCTAATTTTTAAAATAATAGACATAATATCTGAGCATGTATAAATATCCATTGCCTCCGAAAATACAAATTTTTGAATGTTCAAGTTTAGTGTTGAAATAACTTTTAATATGAGTGATATTTTGATTTAGAGAAAAAAATTAAACTAAACGATATTTAGCAGTCGTTTTTTGCTAATTTAAGTGAATTTTGTAGGTCATTTTTTGAAATCCGAGCAATTTGGTGATTTGTGCTCAAAATGTGCTGTCCAACAAACTCATACCTTCTATTAGAGTGCTTGATTTTCGTTGTTGAAAGAACGGCTTTTTATCTCAATCTTGAGGAGAGTAATTGTCTGGACTGCCATTTAATTTCGTATGAAAAAGCGTTAAAATCTAGGATTCGTTTTATTATGTCTCGGTACAGATTTTCATGGCAAAAAATTTGGAAAATATATATTTCAAATCTGTTGGAGCTATTGTAATAGCTAACATTCCTTTAAAAACTTGCTAAAATCAGATTGATGTTTGCCCAAACAATACTTGATTTTGCAACATAATTTTTTTAAATACAATTTTTGTAGAAAATGAAGCTATTGAAATGGCTTCAAAAATGTTGATAACACAATTTTTGAAAGATTTCTTCATCGAAATCCGTTTTGACGTATTCTGAAACAAATCCTTGAGTTTAACGCTTTTTCTAATGTATATGATTCTTGATTATTGACCGATCGTGTATAGATGAGACTGAGAGGGAGGTTGAGGTGCGGTCATGGAAAGGTTTATGTCCCGACGTTTCAAAGGTTTCAAGGCTATTCCTTCATTTCAGCTACAAACAAAAACAGTAGATACAATCAAATGGTTGGTTTACTAACCTAATTTGTATGAATATTTTTAATATTAATTATACTACAATAATTACTATTATAATACTAACTAGGGTAAGGGACCCATTACTGGTTTGACTTTGAGAGGTCGAAACGTCAACCTATATAGCTTTTAGTTCAAAATCGAAACGTTGTTGACGTTGAGAAGCATTCCCAAATCAATTAAAAATTGTTTTTTTCAATCAATTCGTTTAACCAAGTCGTATTAAACTATTGTTGAAGATTTTATTGAAATTCTAATAGGTAAGATCTTTCTCCCTATGGATATTTGAAATAAACAGAGACTTTTAAGCCAGAGCCTTTTTTAGGCATTGTGGATAAACTGATGACATCTATGCAGATACAGTATTTGCCAAAGATAGGCTTCTAGATTTCAAAAAAGCTCAAGCAAACTAAAGAGAATAGGTGTCCAATAACAGGACCCAAGTAGAAGAACAACTTTGACCCACTTATTGGACAGTGTCCAATAACGGGTTTAATGAACGTTTTGATTGCAATTATTGGGGACAACACCAAAACTAATTATGATGATAATAAATCGAAACCATAATTAGAGTAAATGCACCAATTGTTGACACTATTGGGGGATCTCTCTAAGATTCTGTGTTTTACCCACGGGTAAAAGACTTCCAAGTATATATTATGAATTGTAAGTTCTTTGTGAATAGTTTGCATGAATTCAATTTCTTCTAACTACTTTGCTGATTACCACAAAGCCCTTTTTTGAAATTCAGCTTTTTTAACCAAATCTTCAAAACAGACATGCCTTCGAAATTACAAATGTTCACATTTTCAGTTCCTAATATTGAGACTTAAAGTTAAATATTACCTAAAGTTGTCATTGTGGTAAATGGACAAAAATGGTTGTGAACATGTTGAAATATGTTCTCAAAGAATATCTTAAAATGGTACGAACTAAATCACTCGCAACAAAGTTGTAATTTAACATTGTAACTTTTTATATTTCGTGGAAATAGACAATATTTTCCACTAACTACCGTTTTGATCTTAAATGGGTTAGGCTTAGTAGGCCACCAATAGAAAACGGAGCGATACAATGCCTAAAGTACGGGTTTGTTGGGTTGGGTTGCTTAGAAATAATCTCTCTCTCTCTCTCTCTCGATATATATATATATATATATATATATATATATATATATATATATATATATATATATATATATGCTTAGAAATATCATCTCTCTATATTCGCCATGATGATTTTAGTCCAAATATCAACTTTACAATTGAATTAAAAGTTTCTCCTAATATTGACACAGGAGTCAACATTGAGACACCAACACGTTTTATGGAACCTAATGTTGATACCGAACAAAACCATATCCTCCTTTCGAAATTTTAGGGTTTTCATAGATACGCCTTCTACCTCAGATTATTAGGAGACCATCAGAATTTAAATCGTAATTTTCACTCATATACTGGACCCGAAACATCCGAATTTGTAGGCTCACCTCACTAAGCTGCAGAGCTATGACAATGTCACTGGAGTGACAGGTTCCGGTTTTCATCAATATCACATCACGCAGACGATTTGTTACGTTCTTCATAATTAGTGGAATCGGTCAAGCTTAACAATTTTCTCTTCTTCCTAATGACGTCGATTTGGAAAATGTACAGCATCTTATTTTCTTATTTCTTGGATTTGAAATTAAAGAGTCAACATTTAGATAAGTGTCAACAATTGGTTCTTATACCCTACACGAAATTGAAGGAAACATACTGTATTATTCAGGGAATTCATCGAGGAACCGTAAAAACTCTGAAAAGTGTTTAAATTGTTCTAAATGAAAAAGCCTGTCTGCTTACCGTTTTGATGCTGCACAGTGCCGACGTGCTCCACTCCAATTTCAAACGGGCACTGAACAAAAAATAATGATTCTGGAACGTTTTAGGCTACCTCAACTCATCTTAGGATGGTTCCTTTGAACCCCAGAGAGTCGTTAAACTTCAAAAACACCCTGTAACCTAGCAACAAATTAGCGGACTGTCCGATAACGGGGGTGTTTCCATTAACTAATGCCTTTACCCTATATGAACACTAAATAATGACTTTTACAGGATATGGAATGACACAAAAGCGGTAGATAATGGTATTCAATAATTACTCACAGAGTTGGTCAGCTTGTTCACAAAGGTGTAAAATAGTGAACTAGGTTGTGCGCCACTGAATGTTCACAACTGCGTTTTCGACAGACAGGTGGACTGGGCTGTGGTTAACTTTCAACTACCTTGCTTGAATTTTTCTGAAGAAGTTGGGCTCTATTGCGGTTTCCGATGCTATTTTTAGGATTTGCGGATTAGAGTGGAGGTTGACAGGCAGCTACCTGATGGATTAGAAGGGAAGGATTGACTAGCGCTTAAAAATATTTATGAGATTCACATAACATTTACTGTTTTTTACACCGTTTCTTTTGTTGATTACTGAATTTTTGTTTTCTTCAATGATTTTCATCTCTTTGTACTCTCTTTTAAATTGCTGGGTTTCAGACTGGAGAATTTTGGTGTTATAAAACAGAAAAGTGTGCCCAGTTTTAGCATGAATGGATGGAGCAGTTGAGTCGTGATCATCACGCCTACTTTTTCCTGATTTCGTGCTGTTTTTATGAACATTCAGTCTGATTTTCAGATGTGAACGTTTTGGCCAATGTAACTTAATCCACATTTACAAGGTAGATGAGGTCTGACTGAAGGCCTTTTGATACTGGGTCTTTTGTTTTGGACATCATTTTATTGATCTTTGCGTGATTTCTGTATAATTTTCCAAAAAGTAGTTCAAA
The DNA here is from genome assembly GCA_030762985.1 of Adelphocoris suturalis. NCBI lineage: Eukaryota > Metazoa > Arthropoda > Insecta > Hemiptera > Miridae > Adelphocoris > Adelphocoris suturalis. Next base: position 212,889 of record JAUMHS010000015.1, on the reverse strand, counting down.
TGCAGTAATTACCAAATTTAACAGATTCCATCCACGTCTACAATTCACAAGTTTTTGTATTCAGCCAATGGGCCTACGTTTAGAAGCATATCGACTATTTCCAACTGTGCTAATGAGTTCATTAATGAATTAAAACATGAATTTGTCTGAAATCTCTGAAATACGGAAAGCAAGCAACTATTTCGGTTAATTATTTTCAATAATGAAGCTTTGTGTAATAATTTGCAATCTGTTTTACGGAGGAAAATTAATTTTCAATCACCTGCAGGAGTGCAAGCTTTTAGTGGTAAGGAAGCTTACTGATTATTTCGCTTCAATTTTGCTTCAAATTTCCTTTTCCAAAATCAAAACTTTTGAGTAGGTATTTCTCTTTATTAGCAGTTTAGTGCTTGCTGATCAATTTCATTTCTGTGTCTATCTGTCTGTGTCAATTTCGTGTCACACTCCGAACAAGTACCTTGTTATGGTTCAATTGTCAATTTTTTCAATTTTGACGAAATTTTCGTGGATTGTTCGGGGTAGCTCTTAGACGGTCCCTTATACATTCCCTTGCCGTCGGAGCTATATATATTAGCGTGTGCACATGTGCAATGACAATTTCTTATAAAGTCCATTTATTTTTAAGGTCTAACTGTCCTATTTTATTCAACCTCGGTAGGTAATTGGATATAGATTTTAGGAAAGTGTCCTTTACATTTTATTGCAATTGGTTGAATCGTAACTATTTGCAAGGGCAAAACTTAAACTGACACAGACGACGAATGGACTGATTTGGATGGAATTTTCAGGCATTGTGCAGGTTAAACCCCAAACAACCCTTAATCCATTCTAGTGCGGAATAGTAGCATGCGCGCATGCGCAAACGAAGATATCCCGACACATTTATATATCACGATCTATCATCTGTTACGTTCACATTATTTGAGGGCAGCAAGTCTCAGGATTTTATCCTATGAATTTTCTAGCGATTTGTACTAGTAACCATTGCGCAGGCGCAAACCTGAATTTGATAGTTGAAGATCGGCACCTGGACTAATGGACCAATATTTTAAGTGCCGGTTACCTCTTGTTTAGTCTTATACATTCCCTTGAGATGTAATGTATTTGATTATGGTATAGGAAGCATCCGCTAACATGAGTTATAGCCTTATTAACGCTATATACATAACTATATTAGGTACTGTTATACCTTCTTCTTTCTTCTTCTTTATATTAACAAAGTAAAGTGTCTGTATGTATGTACCTCCATAACTTTTGAACGGATTGACTGATTTGCGCGATTATTTTTTTAATATGACCAGCCACTTCAAAATATAGGCCATATCAAAATTACGCAACCCCTGCTCAGCTGAGTGAGCAAAGCGAGCAACATTCCCTACGTACCTACATCGGATTTCAACGAGAGTTTTCCTACACACATACAGCCATACCGAGCCAGCGAAGCGAGCAACATCCCCTGCACACGTTAAACCTACCCTTAGGCTCTAACGTTTGCGAGCGAAACGAGCAACATCCCCTATATGTTTCAATTGTAATACACCTGAATGGGGGTTAAATGACCATCGCATGTACACAGCCACACTTTGCGAGCAAAGCGAGCAACTTAATGGGGTCCGGGGGGCTTGCCCCCCGGCTGGATGTGGAGGCGAGCGAAACGAGCCGGGGAGGCTAGTTTTGCAATAACTTTTATTCGTAATTTGTTCTTGATCTGATTTTATACGTCCATATTACTATATAGGTTACGAAGCCACACTGTCCACCCAACTCGGCAGACGGTTTTGGAATGAGGATCGATGAAATAATGTTCTCGGCTATAGTTTAATTGTACTTCTCTCATGCCTTTTTCGTTTCATAATACTAACATATATCCTTATATAAATCTAAGATTAGGTATCACTAACATTTGGAAAATTTCAGCATAGAATGTATAAAATTACAAGTTCTTTTGCTAAAGTGTGCTTCATTCAGCGAGTGCATAACTTAGAGTTGGCCGGTACTATGTTATCTGCACATTAATTTGCCATCATCATAGAATGATCCCCACCTAGAATTAATTCTGCGAAAGTAGTTCCTGTCTTTTTTTAATATTTGCGAATCAGGTATTAGTGTTATCACTGTATCCTTCAGTCACTACTTTATCGCAGTTCTTTGATGTATAACCTCATGTGAGAATGTATTTGAGGAGGGGAGAATATTGTGCGGCCCTCATCGTCTTTGTAGTCACAGTATGCCAAGCTGTAGACCTCTTTGTAGTTCAACGAAGCAGCCAGCTGAGCCGAAAATGTGCTGGAACATGCCATCTTCAAACCCCTAAGGTTGTTGTTGCGCGCTAGGTTTTCAGCTGATTCGAGCAAAGCTTTGGCCATCCCTTGGCGCCGAAAATCGGGATCGGTTGTGAGGATGTGGACCTCTAAAAGACCTTCTGTGAGGTGTGCAGTTTCACGCTCAAGATAATCGAACAGCTGGAATATCTGCGAACAAATAAAATAAGCTCAAATTGAAACTTTCAAACTGAAAAACCTTATTGCATTCATATTTTTAGTAACAAAGAATCAAACGTTAGGTCATGTAATGTGACTCCATCCTATACTCGTTTTTTCTCATGATGGATACTCATAACATTGTCAGGTTAATATTTTGGAAGCAACCAACAGTTTTCAAGGATGATGGGTTTCCGGTAGACTGTATGCTGATGTATATGTGAATACAGATCTCCCCAACTCCGTTACAACAGAGTTTTACATTTTAACTAACTAGTTTTACCCTTAAAAATACATAAAATTGAGCATAACAAATGAACTAAAAATTCGTGGGTTAAAGTGTAAAACTCTGTTTTAACAGAGTTGGAGAGATCTGTGTCACAGTTCGATTCAGCGTAAAAAAGTTCGTAGGAACAGGCCACAAACTCAAATTTTTTTAGAGGGTCATTTTTCAGAAAAACCGTCGATTTCATAGAAAATACCATATTTTTCAACATACAAACATATTTTTCTCCTCTAATTAGCGAAGTGAAATAAAAATTGATTATACCGTTGGAAAGTTGAAATTCTAAGGTAGTTTTCCTGAAGATTCAATGCTAATTATGGGATACTACAGTAAAAAAGTCAATAAGCGGATTCAAAACAGTGAAATTTTGTCAACTTCTCAGAATTATGACTTTGACCTCTTGTTAGCCATCGGAGCTGCTCAAAAATACTTGTTTTGGCATCAGGGAGATAGGACATTTAACGCTCTTTTCAACGGTGTAATCAAATTTTGATTTACTCATCAAATCAAGGGAGTTATGACCAATTCAGTGACATAAAGTCAAAAACACGAAAAATATTTTAAAAGTGAAATTACTAAAGAAACAAAGTCTCTAAAAAAAGTCTATGAGGCAATTTTTGTTGGAAATTAGTTGTAGAATCGATCCTTGAACTTTGACGACTCGTGTCTAATACACTCTGTATAAGAAAAATAAATAAACAAATAAACATATAACAATTACTCTCCTTAATCGTCTTTAGGTTTTGGGGTTTTTAAATCAGCAGTCAGCCTTGGGAAGACTCTAGCTCAGGAATAAGCTTATTCCAGCTGTAAATGGCTTGTTCGTCTTGTTATCTCAAATTTTTGTGTATTTTTGGGTGATAGGTATATGTTGTGATTTGTGCGTGTTGGGTCACCTATTTTGTGAGTAGTGGTTAAGGGAGCTAGGTAGGTAAGCATATCGAATTTGAACTTGAACTTGACTTGTTGTGAACCTTGACTAATTCAGACCTTAGTTCACTTTGGATAATATAAGGATGGTGAGCTGAATTTTACCACGGAATGCGAAACTCAGTAGAACAAAATTCAGGAAAACATCCCAGTGCTTTCGCCCTGTCGGAAGTAATGGAAAGATAAATTGTTCGAGTGATCAATTCAAGACAGAAGTTGGCTCAAGAATCCATGAAGCCAGCCCAGCAGCCTGAGTATATATGGTGAAAATTACCGGATATCTGACCGTCAGCGCTAAGCTGACTTGCACTCGTTTAATGGTCGAAACTCCTTATATTACAATGTTGTCCACGAGAATATACAAACATAATATTGCATATTTTATGTTGTGAATAATAATTATTCGTTTGTTACATCCAGACATAAAGCGCATTAAAAATATTGATTGATTTTTTACGGACTTCAAGAAAAAAACACCATAATTGGCGCTGCCATTGGAATCTGATTGGGTAAGAGACCCACATAAAGATCTACTTATGATTCATGGGTGCAGGTACATACACAAATACATGTGTATCTACTTTTTCTATAAGAATTTCACCTTGCATTGTGTCAACGCAGCGTTAAACCTAATCTCGATATATTATTAATTTGTTCAAATTCAATGAAATAGAATGCACCTGTAAACATCTGGGAATTTCATCAAGATCAAATAACTAGGTACTCATCGGGTTGACATTCATTCGGAGACAATATAATTTATGGATAATAATTTAGGATCTCAATCCATTCGATCTCTGAAGTAGTCTTAATAATTGAATGGAAATTTGTGGAAATGCGGACACACAGGGCAACATAATAGACACGCCATTCTAGTACCGTCACTATGTGCTTTAAGTAAGATACTTGACTCATTATAAAAATCCAGACAAGGGAATTTCAATGTTAATATCCGATGTTTTGATTGACAGGATTCGAGAAACTTTTTTGTTTCCCCAGACAACTGTGTAAATTTATTCCTTTTCTGTTTTTCTATTTTTCAACAGCTGATAAAGTATGCTGAGGAAACTATTCTTATGAATAGTAAATATTCTTCTGAATGGGATTGTTTGATCCTTTATTATAACTGGGGACCTGGAGAACCGTATGATGACTACTTGTCTCCGATAACAGATCAATATAAATATACCTACTAATTGTGTAAATGGTAAATCCAATCTAATTTATTAACTCACTGCAATGATCTGTAGCATCATGTTTTGGTATCCAACTTGGCATTTATTCACTTCAAGAAATTCACCCACCACTTACGACATATCATCTAAGTGTACTTACGCACTTAATGGTAATTCTGAAGTATATATTCTCACTAAAAGCTGAAATTTTTGGAACAAATGGTGTAGGTGGATGAGGATTGATTTCCGGATAAGTAGGTAGTTATCTATCTATCTATATATATGTATATGAATGAATCTCAATTTCTCTTCTCCATAAGTTGCTCCATAAGTCGAGAATGGCTGCACCGATATCGAAATGCGTTTTCTGGCAAATGATCAGCAACTGTTGTTGTAGGTGGTTTTAGCTAATTTTGTTCATGTTCCCCAACTCCTTCCGGCAGAAAAAATACAGTTTTCCCTTCTACAACTTCGCAATCGTATTGAAACGGTACCGATCTTTTTATAACACGTGATTGAAATCAGACGAAACCACCAAGTCAAGTGGTTACTGCCATGTGAACGAGTGAAGCAACTTTGGAAAATTTATTGAAATTGAAACCTACATGTATATTGTAAGTAGGAAAAATGGTTCACTGCAATCTGTAGGTACGTTAGCCTAAACGTAACAGCATGTTTCTGAATAATCAGACCAACGGGTAACTGGATAAACTTCGGGTAACGGGACGAATCACCGGTAACCAGACAAGCCACGGGAACGGCTCTAACCACGAGGAGCAAATTTCGTGTTCGTGTTGTAGCACACAAGAAACATAACAGCAGCTACCACCAGTATTTTTACATTTAAATGGTTCCTGACTGACGGGACAAACTACCGGAAAGGGAAAAACTACGGGTAATGGGACAACTCACTGAATAGGTACCACTATATATACTGGTGGGATCTCTGTAGCTAATTTTGTTTCAATTAACTCAAGATGCTAAACTTTTGAACAGGGGTCTCAGGGTGCAATAAATTATACTCACAACTTGGTGGACTACTCAGATTAGCTAAGTGAGCTCTTTAGCTAATTTCGTTTATATTCAGCTTATGGTGCATAAATATCGGAGCTGAAATGGTGAGCTCTGTAGCATATTAATTTGTTCAAATTCACCACAGTAACCTGCACTTTTTAACTGGGCCCCCCGTGGTGTGGTAACTACAGTATAATTACAAATGGCGAACCACTGACCTAGCTAATCATTTGACTGAGCTCAATAAATAATTGGACTAGCAATTTGTGTGAAGTGTGGCAGAGAAGGTACATCTACATAATTACTTAATGCCTAATAGGTAATTATTTGTACCACTGTCGTACCTCTTCAAATATATAATTTTATGTACCTAATCAAATATATAATTTTATTCAATGCCAAGTAAAATTACAAAATGGCAAACTATAAAATTCAACCATATGCTAATCAATGAAATTCACACGATGTAATATTGGTTATTGAAATTGTGTACTTTTAAATAATTTCTACTTTGTGTCATTGTAGCACCTACACATTGAGTACATTCACCTCATGTTGCAGGCCGGGAAATTAACGAAGAAATAATACAGTAAATTAGTTCAAAGACAATACCCTACCAGTGAGGAAATTTAAGTAACTATTATTATAATGCACTATTATGTATAATTCATCTACCAAAATTAATTCGGGAATTCCATTCAATGGAACCCGAACTATTGTACATCGTCGTTTCATGGAACCCGAACTATTGTACATCGTTGTTTCAGCGAAGCCTTAAATAAATCTCATTTCAAATATGTCCGAAATGAAATTTGTATCAGGTTCCCTACAATAAGGATTACTTTTTCGGTACCTAGATGGTAGGTAGGTGGAGGGATGCATATTATAAGTACGAGTAGGTATCAATATATATGTTCATTTATTATTGGAAGTACTCATAAAACTAATACACTTCGTTTAGAACTGCCTAAACAATAAATAATGTAATATGATATAATCAAGGAACATAACCACAATTCAACAAGTCGTGCTTCAAATTAAGTAAGACTTCTTTATTGTATCACAAAACTGAGCTGTTCTAAGTAACTTCAAAAATTCAAGGTTTACCATTTTATAAAATTTATAGATTTTCAATGGCTTGGCAGGAACGAATCTTTCTTTGAGATCGATAATTAGTTTCATAAATTCAGTACGTATATATTATAAGTATATAAAATTTCTATTTAAACACCTATGGTTTTTATGTTGAGCATGAGAACTATACGTGTTTGGAAATAGGTACATGGCAGTTTAGTAATGATGACAGACATTCAGCCCTAAACCCTAATTTTTGACAGAACATGGAACGTGTTCCTCGGGAGGACAGGAAAGAATTTTGGTCACTAAGCTGATTAGGAAAGAGCCCATCATTTTAATCGTTTCTTAATGTCTCAGAGAATTCCCTATCATTCAACTTCCAAGTTTCTTTCCATTCTAATAGTGGTTGCAATAATGTTTACAAAATTAACTGAGAAGGATCACCTGTATGTAAACAATTATTAACACAACCACGCTCATACCTCAGATCGTTGGCCACGCACTGCGCAATGCTTTGCATAATACGGTTAGGTAAATCTAGAGCTTTCCAACGACTGGCAATACAGTTCCGTAGCAACGATTTTGTTGTAAGCGATAATCATCAGAAAGTGGGAGCGTAACGCACTAAATGTCACGTAACAGTAATTTTGTTTCATTTTTTGCCGGGTTATGATGGCAAAAACATGTTCCATGTTAAAAACTTTAACCAAGAGTAGGTAAGTATAAGCATTAATTTTTACTACAGAATACGCTTGCAATTATTCGTCACACAGTATAACTTATATATAATATTCAAATGCTGGATACAATAATTATGTGGTGATCTGCATAGAAAATTGATGTAAATCTATCAATTAAGTAGTGAACGGGAATAGTTATCCTAAAGAACGCGGTGAAACAAGTTCATCAGCATTGTAGTATGCACAAATTTTCGTTATTTTTCATATCATTTTTATGTTGAATTCTCTTTATGTTGTTTTCTTTCTTTGCTGGAAAGAAATGATTAGTTATATATGTATGGAAAAACAACTTTTTCTAAACAACATATAACTCTACAAATAAAGGTTAACATTTTTTTCTCGATTTTTCAGCCTATATTAATGGGATATAAAAGAACATTTTTCCTGCTTAATGTTTAGCATATTTGCATGTTTTAGTTCATAGTTGAAACACTTACTTTTTATGAGTATGATATTTTGCAGCAAAATTCTGAAATTTGAGCAATTTGCTGTGGTTAAAAAGTGCTGTCCGACGAATCCATCCTTTCAATACACACACCTCAAAAGAATTAAGGGACCACTTTTCCTTGTAGACGCCAAATATAATACACATTATATCTAATATATAATGACATTATATCTCATGATTAGGTACCTAGTGGACCATGGGATGCACTTGTTCGACATCAAGCTCCGACTTGAGCCAAAACAGAATGAATCGCGCTTCTACATGGTTATCTGGCTTTCTACATGGGTTATATACATGGCTATCTAATCCAAGAACAGAATAAGTTATCGCAATTCTGGCTTCACCATCGTTTTCAGCTCTAATAAAATCTTTGAAATGACGTGTCATATGGCAAAAAATAGAGAAAATTGTTATCTATGTATCCAATAAGCCCTTTTCACCTTAGGGTAGTAAAAAATATTTTTTTGGATTTTTTTTCCTGATTATTATTTGCTCAGTACCAGGAATCCCATAAACGCTCGCCAAGTTTCACTTCGATATCTCAAAAATTCTGGGAAAAAATAGGGGGGAGTGGGTTACTTCTTTTGAGAGAAATGCTCAGATTTCATTCTGTTTTGGCCCAAGTCGGAGCTTGATATCGCTGGCCTTTCTCAGTGTTCAAGAAAATCAAAAAGAGCAGGATGCATCCCATCTCCACTAGATACCTAATCATGAGATATATGAGCTTTGTCCGATAGGTCTGGTGTCTTTGACGTCTACAAGGAAAAGTGATCACTTAATTCTTTTGAGGTGTGTATATACGAGTGTGTTGTAGTCAATGTGTGAAAATATGTGATTGTGTGTCATGTGTCTCAATGTGTTACTCCATATATTGACAAGCGTTTTGGCCAATGCGTGAAACCTCTGTTTTCCTGATTTTCTTACTACAAAATCATGTTATTGCATGCTCTAGCTAATTTCCTACACAAAAATTACATAATACCAAATTGAAAAAAGTGAATTTTAACGTGGCATGTGAAAAATGGGGCAGTGGATTGCAAACCTATGCTAAACACCGTTTATGTTAAATATTATAAAACAATAATTTTACTATAGAAAGTTTTTCTACTTATAGAAGATAGGGAAATCAAATACCATTGTAGTTATAATATTTAAGCAATTTGTAGATTATGTAGACGTATATGCGATGTTATAACAACGTGCTTGTTTGAAATAATGGGCAAATCGCCTTGACCTTAATCAACAGCTCGGGCCAAGCTTACCGTTGGAAAAGTAAGCTAGGCGAGTAGCCTAGTTCTACTTTTGTACTATCATCATATGTACTCGTATGTGTCTCTATTGAAATCAATAAAATCTATCTATCTGTCCTTACCCTATCCCCACAGTCTCCTTCCGCAAAGGCTCCGCCAGCCTCGTTCACAACATTCATTGCTTTGTGGATCTTTAAGTACCTATTTGGTGTTGGTGATAGGAATTTTATTTCTTGGAAATTAAATTGGGATAACACAACATTTCTATATTTTCACTTCAGATATTGCCCCAATTATCATAGCCATTAACCAAAATGCCTTGGCATCATACGTAACACCTAGTTAAGGTGTTTCAAAAAAAAAAAAAAAAAAAAAAATACACATAGACTAAAACAGCCGGTCATAATGTAGAATGACTAGGCAGTATATGCACTTAATGCAAATATTGTACACATTGGCAGTGACGGAAATATCTTTGGCCACAGATGGTTAATTAAAAATTGAACACAAATGAAGTATATTGTTGAAAACGTCCACGATTTTTATAATTCGGCGATTGCTTTTGTCTAATTGAACGAAATGTAATGCAAATATTACGTCATATATTTAATATTCAAGTCATATTATACTGTAAACACGAAAAAGCGTTACAATCCATAAATCTTTCCCGAATGCCTTAAACTGGATTTTAATGAAGGAACTATTGTGAAAATTTTATTTTAAAGTTTATGAAGCCATTGCAATAGCTTTATTTTTTATGAAAATTTGCGAAAAATGGAAGCATAATATACTAAAATTAGTAGGGCATATTATTAGTAGGAAGTATTAGTATAAGGATAGTATAGTTGAATTTTGCGCTAATTTTCATAAAAAATGCTATTGCAATGGCTCCAAAAATAAAATAAAAATTATTTGCTGACAATTTTCGAAGAGATGATAAGATGAACATGTTGTGTGGTTGTGTAAATGAAGTAACTATGGTACTTGTTTATTAAGTAGTAGTATTTTAAATTAAGTTTTCCGATTAGCGTCGTTTAGTACATTTTGGTTTAATTTTGTAATGTGCAACTTATATAACAATAAATAAATGATAATAATAGTAATAAAATAGTTGAAAATTGAAAAAAAAATTGTAAAACGAAGTTGGAAATGAGTGGGTCTGTCCTTGGAAGGGTAAAATACTTCAATCCATCATCTCTGTCACGTAGTTTAGGATGAGATTCAGATCCTCACCTACAACTTCAACTACCTTTATCTGGTCATGAAATTATCTGAGATTACGATGTTCAGACTCTGGATAATCCCCCAAGAAATTTATCATTCTCGGAACAATACCTGCCTCTGCGCACGAGCTTTCGAAATATCCTCCAAACTCTCGGCCACTACTTCAAATATAATAACTAAACTAACTTTTATATAAATAATAGATAAAACAAAAATAAAATATATAATAAATAATGATAATAAAATAATTCAACTTATTAACTCTACATAACAACTTATGAATGATTATAAATCCTCCCTATCCACATACCTATTTGAAATCTACAGCAAAGTAGTGAGAGTGAAAACCATATTATCCTACTTGGCAGTCGTTCCCTGCGATTTTTTGAGCACATGATATTGCAATTAAACAACAACTTCATGTCGAACTTTTTTACATAACACATTAGTAAAATCTAATTTAAAATATGTAATAACTAACGCTAAATACTTAGTAGCAATAATATAATAACACCTTAATATTACGGAAAGGTTTAATAAGACAGTTTTTTGTAGTTTTTCCTATATTTTAGAGCGATTTCCTGGAAATTTGTGCACATTTCGTGCAAAGAATTTATTTGTTTAAATCTTATTTTAGGAAGAAAGTTTTTCAACTCTAAGGTCAGATATTGTCTTATGACACACACACACACGCATTAACTTTGTTTTTTAACTGAAATTCCCTCAAAGACGGAGGAGACACACCAATAAATATAAAACGAAAGAACTAAATTAAAAAAGTGGGGAGGACGCCCATTATTTTAAAATTCACTAAATTGGGATCTATCATTAAATATAGCCACATTTCCCGTTTTATAAATCTGAAATAGGAAAGTTGGTATTTCCCGTGGAACGTCAGAGAACGCCCGAATGAGAACAAGGAGGGCTGGGGGGTTTAGATATAGTCGAGCCTAATTCTACTTGATAACATTAGCCGGTTGATGGAACTGTGACCCTGATAGTTACTTCTTTTATTTCGTGCGAGTCATCACCCTAATCAAAGGTCAATGAACCTGTATGAACTTTAATAAAGGTATGCATCTTCGGTACGAGGTGTGACGGGAGAGGATAAGAAGTAATCAAATTTAACGACTTTTCTCACTCACCTCAGTTCATAAAATATAAAATATCAAATAAGTTGGAATCTGATCATGTTGAACATGTAATAGGTAAACATGAAAGGAAGGCTTCACGAATCATCGAAATAACCGAGTTCTTCAATTCCTACCTAAGCTGCCTACCATAAGAAAATTATTGGACTGGTTCATAAGAAGTAGAGTAAGACATTTCTAAACGCATTAACCCTGCACAAGATTATTTAGTCACACGAATTTCCACTCTAACTTCTACATATCAGGAAAATAATATGAAGATATGAAGCGATATGTAACGAAAGTAAGCTAGGAAAAACATTTCAACTCCGGCTAGAATAAGCCCTTAATACAGTGCTGCAAAGAAGTAGCAGCAGTGGCTTTCTTGCTATCCATTCTTGTCATCAGATCATTTTAAGAATAGTGTTAAAAGAAGTCGTCAAGGTACCGTTCATACTCGTATAACGTATTTAGAATTGTTTTTCCATTACAGACTACTTCGTTCCATTGATGATAAACTCTTTGACGAATACTCTGGCGTGGGTGTGAGGATGTTCAGGACGAAATATAGGATTGCCTTCATTGTCTGTATAGTCTGCGTAGGGCATCGAGTGAACCAAGGAGAATCCCAAAGAGGTCGCCATATCTGCAGAATATTTGCTTGTACAGGAAATCTTGAGGCCTCTGAAGCCAGACAACTCTGCATATTTGACAGCCATGCGGCCCAAGTCTTTCGCCATCCCTTGTCTTCTATAGTCTGGGTCCACAGAAATCATAAACAGCTCCAGCAAACCGTCTTCGTCCAGTTTCATTTGTTTCTCCAGGTGCTCGAAAAATTTGACCACCTAGAAATGGATTGACAAGAGTTAGGAATAGCTAAAAATATTAAACTTGACTCAACCCACTAATTAACTTTTGTAATATAAATTGTGTTAAACATTTAAATTCTAAAACTCTGTTTTTCATTTACATTTTTGAAAGTTTCAACTCTTAAATGAAAGCTCTTGGTGATTTGGTGGATATTTCATGACTATTGTCAGCCAGTATTTTTGATTTTATGAAAATTTCGTAAACTTGGGGTCCAGTAAAAAAAACTGCAGTGAATTTTGATGGCATGTAAAGGAATTATGCTGGCTCGACCCTTTATGGTTTTCTACTTCTAAATCATACATAACAAAATCTTGACTTTCAAATATACCCATTTTCTCTATTCCAACGCACATAGATATCAATCAAATCCAGACGAAAGATCATATTTATATACCTACAATCAGGTCGCCAGATTGAATAGTGGAAACTTTTCACATAGAAGAAAATATCTTGACCATGTCTGACATTAATCTGCGGTATCGGGTGACTGATAATCAAGGGTAGTGAAATAAACCGACAAATAAAAATAATATTTACTAATATCCCCTGGAGTATCATTGATGAGCTGGCACTATCCGCTGGGATATTTATTCCTTTCCAAGTAACTGATCGTGCTGCTACGTTTCTATGTAGAAATTGCCTTCCCCAGGTGTTTGTACTTGGGAATCCCTCTCCAATAGAATATTCTCTTAAATTTCGATGCCAATGGAGATGCTGGAAGCCGTAACTGTGAGCCTTGACGGTATCCACACCGAAGGTAAGATGTTAATGATGAAAAGGAGCGATTCCTTGCCAGATGCCTCGAACAGATTGAAGAGCTTCTGTAACTTTAGCTCTTGTGTCTGTAAACGTTACAATGAAACTGAGCTGTCCAATCTAGATTTCTAGCATACGAACTGCTTCTGAAAACTCATCAGCCTCTCCATACTTTATGTTGTTTTCTTTTGTAAGCAGATATACAGAAGTTTCTGATTGTGTATCAACTTCCAGAGCTTTGTCGATCATTTTTGATTCCAGAAGTTATGCACGCCCCTTCAGCAAGTTACTATACTAATTTCAGATCTCATTTAGGCATAGAACAGTGTACGACGTGTCAGGGTCTTCATGTCTATATATGAAATTCCACATCTGAGAGTCATCAAGCGTATCATGAACTTTTGGTCTTGGTTCTTCTGATGAAATCTTGTCTGATGCCCATTGAACAGTAGTGTTCAAACAATGAACCCTACTTCAGCCATAATTTGAGGTTGGGAATCTTATGAATAAATACATATTGATGCTACAGGTTTTGTACTGAAATCAAAGGATTTAAACCATGCAAATTAGTCAAACTTCAGTCAAACTTTGTTGGCATGAAAATAAATTATCTAGATTTTTGATACCTAACGTAGCAGATGGCGACAGAGCTTGACAGTCCGAAACACAATCACAACTGCCTTTCTAGAACAGCTCACGATTTGTTATTAAAAAAAAGGTCCACATCATGTTACCCGAAATAACTTACTATCAGTTAGAAGTTACACACGATCCACCATATAGAACTACCTAACAACGAAAACGGAAACTATACTCATTGGTGAAAACAAACAGTTAGATTTATTAGAGGAACAAGAAGTTGGAGAAAAATCAAGGAAAAATTTTCGAGAAGTATCCGAATATTCGGAAACATAATACAGCAGTTAAGAGCAATGCTTGCTCATCTCTACAAAAACGCCACGAATAGTCTCATTGTATAGTAATATTTAAAATTAAATATTTCAAAGGAGTAATATCATGAAACTATACTGGGCACTAAAAATATAAAGGTATAAAATACTTTATATTTTAATTACTCAGAATCAATGGAAATTATAGGTGATTATTAGAACAAACATTATTTCATTTCTAGCGAGTGCACATAACATGTTCCGGTGAATTGAAACAGTTAGTACTCGGAAACTTGGGAAAATCGGATGAAAACTGTAAACGATAATAATTAGTAACGCTTGCATACGAGTCTGCAACACATTGGGACATTTTATGTCTTTAGTTGCAGACTCCTATGTGTTGCAGACTCGTCTATTAAATACCTATTAAATGATTCAACCACCTCTTCAGAAATCAAACCGTTCTTGCAATATTCGGATCACCTGCTATGAATCAAATCATCGGAACACCAGCTCAATGAAATCATCAGAAATTAACAAGCTGTTGCAATCATATTCACAATATCAATTATTGAGAATGATCACCTGTGTGTAAACAATTATTCATATAACCATGCTCATAGCTCAGCTTGTTGGCCTCGCACTTCGCAGTAGTTAACATAATATGGTTGGATAAATTGAGGGCTTTCGAACGAATGGTCAACGAATTTTTTGGGATGATAAACAAATGGGATGAGTACCATTTCCCTAGCAACGACTCGGTTGTAAGCGGAAATCATCAGAAAACCAACCGTAACGCTTTTTTTTTAACGCATTTTTTAACGCTTTTTTCGTTTATGTGCCAAATTAAGACATAAAATGTCAAAAATACTAGCTAACAATAAATTTCCTTAGCTTTATCCCCAGCTTCTGGAAATGGGGGAGTTCGTTGAATCAGACTAGCGTGTTTTGACCCCAAATAAGCCGTGTTAGTAAATCACGATCCTCGTCTGTTAATGCCGAGGTGGAATTTCACAATGAATGGCGTATGTACACGTCTCATGGCACAATGGTGGGTACTCTCAAGCGAGTTTGATGCGATGGTTTATTATGAAGTATATCTGACTGTGAAATACAGTATTTTTCAGTCAAATAAAAACTTTTTTCTATCAAATGCAACTTCGTTACTACCCAATGAAACCTTTTTCCAATCAAACGAAACCTCGTACCTACCAAATGAAACCATTTACCAATCAAATTAAAGCTCTTTTCAACCAAATTAAACTTTTATCAAACAAATGGAACCTTACGTCAATCATAATCAGAAGTTCCGTTTGATTGAAATTAGGTTTCATTTGTTTGAAAAAAGTTTCATTTGGTTGAAAAGAGGTTTCATTTGATTGGTACATGGTTTCATTTGGTAGGTATCATGTTTAATTTGATTGGAACAAGGTTTTATTTGGTCGGTACAAAGTTTGTTTGATAGAAAGAAGGTTTCACTGAAAAATGCTATATATGTTTCAACCAACTTCTGACCCATCAATACACATCACACTTTTGGAGATTTGGTAAGAGGGGGAGGGGGGTTGAATAAAATAGAATGAATAAAGGGGGAGGAAGATTAAAATCGGATACTCTTCTCCAAGTAGTTTGTTAGGTACCAAGGTGTCCTAGCGCTTCCGCTTTACGGTCCCCTGAGGAAGAATTATGCTGGTGTTGGTCCTCATGGTATCTCTTGATTAATATATATGTTACCGGCAAAGTATGGAATGCTGGCATTGTATACAATGGCTAGGCAATGTACACAATGCCTAGGCAGTGTATATAATATCTTCCATTGGTTTAGTCAAAGTATAAATACTCATCATTCTGACCTATATGTCCAACAAATCTGAATTTCTACTAAGGGATTGACAACTTGATGTTACGTATTTTTGAGATGCGAGATCCAGACCACCAAAGTATACTCACCTTTCTGACCTATATCTTCAACAAAAGTGCCCAGACCAGGTACGCATTGATCAGAAGGGTAGCTGGGACACCGTTGGACAAATAATCAGAGTTCGAGGACATCAGTCTGGAGTCCACTGAAGAGTACCATCGTACTAAGGTTCGGATGAAGAAAGGAAGAAGTCTTCGGAGCTCTAACAGGGGCACTGTTGTACGCGAATATAAAAGACTAGGAATAGGAGCCCGAATAGAAATCAATACTTAAGAAAGAAGGTGGAAAGCTTCTGGATGGGAAATTGGAACACCTATAGGTAGGTGAGCTGTAGGTAAGTGAGATGAGCAAAAATAAGACAAAGTTGAAATCCTGGAGTCGTATCTTCGCTCAACCTGCAAGCAATTTTATAGTGTAGGGTTCTCCCTCTCCTGAGCTTGTCACCCTTCCTTTTCTTCTTTACTTCCCAGGCTTCTGTTTGCAGGCTGTTTTGTTTCTACTCTGTTTTCAAGCGAAACTATATTTTAAATATAGGTCGGACATGACAAAGAACATCCAATTTTATCCAACCTCTTCTCAAACCTATCCTCCTACCAAAGTGATTGGACGGCATTCACATCACAATATTTATGTAGATCTACTAATAATAATGGAGTCTATGATTGGACTATAATAATTATGAAAAACGGGGGTGAAAAAATCAATGTAAACATGATGATGATATCCAACCTGCAAAATCCTCCCTGTTGGAACTTCATCGTGCTCTGGGATGTCCGGAAAATGTATATTAATGACGACACCGACAATCTTCCCTGAGGGGAGCACCGCTTTGTAAGAGTGGCCTTGATCCAGCATTTTAATGGCAAAAAGGTCATCCATGGCTGGATGCTCCGTCAAATCGCAGGTGAGGGGTTCGTATTTGAAGAAAGCCCTAGTCAAGAGGTCATAGACTCCCTCTTTGTCATCCGACGAACACTTCTCAATTGTCCACTGCGGCACTGGAAAAGAAAACCCAAGGTAAGTTTTCTAAACTGAAGAAATGAAAGGTAGTATTGTGTAGAAAAATTAATTATTAGGTAACTAACTAGTGTACCAAATGTGAGATTCACATGTACTGAAAGAGTTGGAGGAAACACTACTTCTGCCGAAATGTGAACTCAGTTATCTCCACACTTCACACGGTAGAATTGATAGAATTTATCAGTGTAAATAGTTTGTTCTTCGGAGGAAAATAACATTGTAAGCCCATATTTCAAAACAAAGTAACATAAAGTAAACTGATGTTGAGTATCTACACTACATGCAGATACATCTTTACGTGGATATGTCTTATGTTTCCTTGTGAAATATGTGTTTTGTGTCTCAAGCTATCAGCTGATTGGGAAAGAACCATTAATTTCAACTGTCTCTCAGTGTCCCAGAGATTCTCCCTATAAAATCTCAACTTCCTAGTATGAACAGGTTACAATTTAGCTCACTCAGCTGAGTAAGAATGAGCAAATCATTTAAATTGTCCCTTAATTTCAGCTTCAGAGAGTTAATACGACAGAAATCATCAGCTTTAGGAGTCCATCAGCTGATCAGAGGTCTGTGCATCGTCTAGTACCTACTGCTTACAAGTATCTACTACTCAATAGTATGTAACTACCACGCACCTAGTGGCTTCTTTCACATTATTAGGTCGTTATGGTTACTTAGCAATATTAGTTTTAAACTTAGATTAATAAATCAGCTTTCATTGACACTACCACTGCTTAGGGATCGTGAGATGTTGTGATAAAATGAGAGCACTCCGAAAAGTGGGGAATGATTTTCCTGCTATACAAACTAAGGGAAAATTATGAAAACTGCTTCGCTAGTAACGCATTAGTTGTACGTGAAAATCAATAGAAATAGAAAAAACCACTGCCTTTTATAGTACATTGTACAAATATGATACAATCTTGTTGAAATTGATAAGTCATATTCTTCCAACTATCATCCAAATTTAAACAAAGTCGAACGAATAGGGTGTGAAAAAATGGAGCATAGTGGAATTCACGTTTGCGGATGCGCAGTGTGAAGTATTGATTTGGCAAAAATGAAACTGATAGGGGACCATCTACAACCTAACCCGCGCATTCCCTGATAATTTCATCAAAATCGAATGAAAACTGTGGAAATTGAGGTCGTTACAAGGATTTCACATTGGCGCAAGCGCAGTAGCTATTAATGATACAATCATGTTGAAATTGATATAGGATGATCAAATCATCATCCTCCAACTATCATCCAAATTTGAGCGAGATCGAACGACTAGGGCGTGGAAAAATGGAGCATAATGGAATTTACGTTTGCGCATGCGCAGAGTGAAGTATTGGTTTGACAACAATGAAACTGACAGGAGACCATCAACTCTCTAGCCAGCACATTCACTGAAGATTTCACCCCGATCGGATGAAAACTGTAGAAAATAGGCTTGTTACAAGGATTTCATATTGGCGCATGCGCAGTAGCTAGTATTTGATACAATCATATTGAGAATGTTAAAATATGATCAAATTGTAATTTCCCAACTATCATCCTGATTCGAGCGAGATCGGACGACTAGGGCGTGAGAAAATATTGCTTGGTAGAATTTACGTTTGCGCATGCTCAGAGTGAGGTGTTGGGTCAAGAACAATGAAACTAATAGGGAAACGTCTACCCCCTCGCCCACATATCCCCTGAAAATTGCATCCAAATCGGATGAAAACTGTGTAAAATTGTGGAAGCGGAAACGAAGTTTTTATGTAATATCCAAAATGGTCAATTTCGACATGGATGTACCTTCAGCTCTGGGGCTCAGTAAAAAATGTGTCAGACCACTTGAAGTGTATAGCGGAAGTAATTGTAATGATTCCCACCTATATTGGAGCCGTACAAAGGGAAATGAAAAACCCATCAGTTTTCATCCGACGGAAATGGTTTGCCACTCGCTGAAAAGATCACGATTCATGCTAAGATGTCAATCTGCCTAAACATAAACTACTCGCAGTTATTTATGAACTATAAACGATCCTCGAGGTATAATAAATACCTAACGTGATTTGGTAGTATACATGTTTTAAATTGAAGCTAACCATGATTAGGTAAAGTAATTTTCTCTTGTTCACTCTAGGAAGTTGAAATTTAATAGGGAGACTCTCTTAGAGTCATAAGACGAATAAAATTATGGACTGATTAACCGAATGAGATAAATTCTCTCCTGCTCTCCCAAGGGAGTTGAAATTCCACAGGGTTAACATGAGTCGAATGAAATGAAGGACTACATCCTTATCTGCTAGTTAGCTCATTTCTCTCATTTTCACCTAAAAAATTTGTAATATGGTAGGAACGGGAAGAGAAGAAGGTAGTGGTGCTTTGAGGGTTGAGAAATTGTAGATTAGGCTTCTCAAGTTTTAATTTCTTATATTGCTTAGCGCTTTCGCCTGTTCGGCCTCATCAGAGCTGCAACTATTACAATAATGTTCTAGTATACATTCAGGCACATAGGTCTTCGGGGTACATAGTAGTTCTTGTGTAATTTCGCATATTTACCTTGGATTCGTGGTGTTGTACTTCATATCAATAATAGTTGTTTTGGGCTCCTCAACATCTCAGAGAGTACCTGTTATTGGGGTATTTATTAGGTTTAGTTAATGGATTTTATACGTTATATGTGTTATTAGTAGTTGATATTGGTATTCTTACTTTTGTTTCGTCGTGTTTGTTGGCTAAAATTTTCGAAATCTGGGGGGTTTTATCACCCATTGTCTTGTTGTCTCCTGTTAAGCAATGGAAATTTTTAGTGATGTTGTTTGGAAAAAGTATTGCTTGTAAGGTAAATATGCGAAATTACACAAGAACTACTATGTACCCCGAAGACCTATGTACCTAAATGTATACTAGAACATTATTGTAATAATTGCAGCTCTGATGAGGCCGAACAGGCGAAAGCGCTAAGCAATATAAGAAATTAAAACTTGAGAAGCCTAATCTACAATTTCTCAACCCTCAAAGCACCACTACCGTCTACGGCATAGGCACAACCCCAGAAAAAAAGGAAGAGAAGAATAAAATGACAGCTCTCCCTTATTAGCCTGGTTTAAATAGGTAGGTCCTTCTAAGACATAGGAATTCAGGATCTTTATAGCAAATTTAAACTGTAACGAAAATCTAATTAGCACTTTTATCACGGAAAACATTGAATCATGGATATGTTTTCTTGCTACTACCAAAAAACTAAATGAGGGTCATAGCTACGTTGAAACTTTTATCAACAACATTAAAACAACGTTAAAACATATGCAAATTTTTGTTAATCATCTTATCACATCAATTCACTTTGTGTTCAATAGCGTTTTTAACAAAACCTTTTATGAAGAAAATAATAGTAATGAAACTTTATTCTAAATAATATTCTGCTACTCAATTTTTGGATTTTTTCAGTTTTTTGGTTATCTTATCGTGTTGAGTTGTTGTCGTGTGGTGCCGGTGTTGCCGTTAGGTCCAAGAACCGCATGCAGTACAAAGAAAGGTGAGTTAAATGGCTTAGTTGTAGTTAACATTATCGATACCATGTATACATAGACATTGGCTTTCGTCATAGCTAAAAATCGTGTGTAGGGTAATTTTCTTAATAAAATTCTACGTAGATTCCGAATCTGAAAAAATGAGGGGATCTGGTTTGAAAAAACTAAGTTGATGTCAAATTTTGTGTAGAAATTTCAACATTTAATTAAATCGCGACTTTGAGTTTGAGATTTTCAGAAAAAAGAAGAAAGAAAAGAACAAATTCAAGACGCGTTGCAATTTGAAATTTTTTCTTACTCAAATTCCAAGGAAAAAAAAGGGGGGGGGGGGGGGTTTGGGGACACCCTACATAGGTAAATATAAATTAAATTAAATTTAATTTATAAGGGCAAGTTCCAAAAACCTTAAATATATATATATTATAAAAAATTATGTAAGGGTTAAATTATAAGGGGAGGTTTCCCAAAAAAATCATCGAGTTCCTGGCCGTGATTTAGCCTTTATTCAAATTCACATTGTAACATTCTGAATCGGGAAAAGCCTCACAACATATACTCTTCAGGGTATACAACGCCATAATTAAAAAGGTTTTTCACTCTCTCTCAGTTGTCGCACTACTTCACAACTTCATGAAATCAATACACACTGCATATATGAAGCTTTTATCACGAGTAGGTAATGTAATATTAATGTGCTACACACGAGTAATCTGCACTGGTTATCTATAGATCTCTATCCTGGCAATGCTCGGGTGTTCTTCTATTTATGAAATAAACTGTAATCTATTAAGCGAATTTCCCACTGTTCTTACTTACACCTTCATTGTGGGGAGTTTCCTGGTCGTATAAGATGTGGATATGTATTGCCTATTTCGTGGTATGTTTCCAGCCGAACTATCGATTTGAATGCGTGGAGGACGAGCCTATACGTCCATGTGTTTTGGAGTTCGCGGAGTTTGCTGTGGTACCTAAACCAAATGATACTCGTAATTCTGTTGAAATCGCAATCCTACCTTCGTGTTTCCATTCTTCGCACGGCCACGTTTGAACTGTCACTGTCATTACTGATGCCTGTCACGAAATTTCTGTGCAACCCAAGATCCACATCCAACGACTTCTGAGTACGGAATAGCGTCGTCTCCCGCGTCTCAACTCGGAAAAGCAAATCCGTGTCAAGGAAGCGGTCTGATCCCAGCTCTAGGTCAACGCGATCGGTCAAGGGCAGGAGATCGGCAAATGTGTATTGGCTCTCTCTCTCGACTCTGCCAATATTACTGCTATTGCATCAGACTTTCCGGAAATAGTGAGCGCAATTAATCGGCTCTCTCTCGATAAATACACAGAAGACGACGCTACAAGGACGAGTCAAGTTCGAGCGCTGATTATGGACAGAGAAGTGGGGATCCTTAGTTCCAAACATATCATTGAACTTCAGAACTTCAATAGATAGACCAGAACTTCAATAGATAGACCAGCTAAGCTTTATCTAAACTTCGATAAAAAGGATGATCAAAAGGAGTTATTTCATCCTGGCAACGACTTGGTTGTACGTGAAAATCATTGTAACCATTTAAAGGATCGACCAAAGACGATAAGGTTGTATTCGATAATCATCAGAAACGCTTGCATACGAGTCTGCAACACATTGGGACATTTTATATCTTTAGTTGCAGACTCGTATGTGTTGCAGACTCGTACGCAAGCTTTAAGAGCCACTCAGCTGACCCGGACCCTGGGCATCGTCAAGTAAATGTCCTAAAGAGGCTACATACGAAATTACAGCTTCCTAGAGTGTAAAGCATAGAAATTACCTATTAAAATGATTCAACCACCGCTTCACAAATCAAACCGTTCTCGCAATATTCGGATCACCTGCTAAGAATCAAATCATCGAAACACCAGCTCAATGAAATCATCAGAAATTAACAAGCGGTTGCAATCATGTTCACAGTATTAATTTTTGAGAATGATCACCTGTGTGTAAACAATTATTCATATAATCATGCTCATAACTCAGCTTGTTGGCCACGCACTTTGCAGTAGTTAACATAATATGATTGGATAAATCGAGAGCTTTCGAACGAATGGTCAACGAATTTTGTGGGATGAAAAACGACGAAGTACCATTTCCCTAGCAACGACTCGGTTGTAAGCGGAAATCATCAGAAATTTTTTGTAGCGCTCGGGAATCCTTACTGTTACTAAGATAAAATGGGACCATAAAATATTCAAAAATAATTTCTTTATGATATTAAATGAGAAAAAGCTACATCATAGAATAGAAAAATGTCCAGGCAACAGAATTTTTGTATTTCTTGATTCCAATATTTGGCAGAATGAGGAGACAAGGTCTCAGCTTTCACCGATCTTATTGCCTACCAGCAGAAGTCTACCCTTTTCTTCATTGTTTTTCCCTCTTGAATAGATATGTAGTTTTATTTAATCATCTTTTAATCCAGCTACTCAAGGTCAGAAGTGGGAAATGGAATACAGGCGCTCCAAAACCAACTGGGAACGCCACCACTGTCGTAAGCTCTTGGATCTTCTAGAACTCCTCTGATTCTTTTAGAAGTGAAATACATACAACAATCGCAGGAGAAAAACGCTGCAAATTATTTCACAAAGGTTTATTATTTTTTCAATTGAGTATGATCATAGTTTTAGTTGGCTAGCGTACGTCATAAGGCCCGTCCAGACTCCTCGGCGTATCCTATTTCGAGTTGCCACAACCTATACTTCTATAATTATATACGCATGTTTATATTTCTCGATTTGAGCTCCAATCTATTCAAATAGTTATTGCCTTAATAATATCATTATCTAAGCACGTACGAAAAGTCGAGAGGATATGTTATTAAATATGCGTAGGAAAAGCTTTGGTATTAACACACAAATATGACCTTGAAAAAAACATATATTCATGCCTCGAAGGAACGCCGGCGCCGTACCCACCACAAGGTGCCGCGGCGCCGGCGCCTCCTCTCACTCCACCGCCCGCTCACCCCCCCTCACCGCCCACCGTGACCCCCTGCCAAGCGTGCCAGGCGTGCGCGCGTAGAAAAACACACTTTTTCGCCCGTTTTTGGCCCATAGCATCTATGCGAGTAAAGCGATCGGGATGGTTAAACGTTAGGACCAACTAGACCCCAAATGGAGTCTATGTGCGAAAGAACGGGTTTTTTAAGTCAATTCTTAGGCCTTTTATGGCCCGGACGGCGGACGGCGGACGGCGAACGGCGGACGGCGAACGGCGGACGGCGAACGGCGGACGGCGGACGGACATTTCAAATTTGGATTCTACGCACCTTGAAACGTAAAGTGACAAAGTTTGAGGGGGGGTTAAAAAAATTTTTTGCTACACGATCACATAGGCTTATTATTGGAAATAATAAACCAAAATGGGTGGAAATGTATTGAGCGACTAAAGAGAAAATAAACGACGCTAAAAAACTGAAGACAAGAACGAAATTGATTGGTTGAATAGAAGGTGGACACTGAGGGTTCTTGGACCCCAGACTAACATGGTGTGGACTGGGCTCGTTGATAAGAGAGGGATTAACAATCTCCATTGCACAAACAGAAGAGGATACTTGTTAATGTATGGAATGAATGGCTTTATTTTCAAAGCAATTCAGACATTTGGACAAAATAAATGCATCAAACACAATGCGCATACGGTAGAAATACCATATAAATACAACGAATAGTTGAATAGTTGTGTTAGTTATAATATTATAGATAGGTATACTTTAAGCTAACAAAAGGCTATTGAGGTATGGCCGGTTAGGCCTTTATAGCCGGTTTATCTATGAACGCTCTTTAACTTTCTAATTTACTCAACTATTTATACATTTTCATTTATTGTTGGCATTTAATATTGCTTATATCATCATCGAGATTCACACAATATTTTATAATGCTTTATTTATTACAGTTGTATTGTATACAATAAAACTAGTCTAGTTTCAAAAAGAAATAACGTTTAACAAAATTTATAAATTGAATTTTATTTTTATCTAAGTAATATTGTGGCACAGGATTGTAAACTGGAAGTTCCTCTGAAATTCTTTCTAGGCCATATAGTCAATCCGCCAGGGCTGCAGCTTTGCCATTTTCGAAGATGACAGCGAGGTATTAGAGAGTTCCTAGTAGATCCGTAAAACACTCATGTTTCGGATCTCATGTATTGACAATCCGGTAACTCTGACGCAATGAGTTACGACGACGTATCCGTCTTCTATCGTATACGAAAAAACGTAATCGTCTTAAATAACCTCCTTCCATGGATTCAAATAATCTCCTAGGGATAATTTCCTCATTACATGGGTTTCGCGTTACAACTAGATCTGTTAAGACTTGACGTGACTTTAAGGTGCGGTAAAGTTTATCGTTACCGCACGCCGTATTGAGACCGACGGATCTCTAGGAACTCTCTATTCTTTCGAGGATGAAGTTTCACCTCACGCATCTCTTCCAAGAAGTTACAAAGGGCCTCGAAGCCGTTAGGGTCGCTGCAGCTGAGTCTAACCGAATCGTTCCAGGAAAAGACGAAGTCCCTCCAACAGATAGATAGTTCGGAAAGAGAGTCCAGGATAGAACAACGTTCTGAAAAGGGAGGGGATAGAAGCGTCCAGGATCGAGGCCTGGACTGAGTCTGTCTGAACGCTCTCGGATGATTCTGATAGGATAACCTGAACCGTACCTGAATTAAAACCTTCCTCATTTCTCATTTCCACAGAATATCTGAAGAGTAGGTAATCGATCTAAAGGGAACATATCCAATTTTTGGAAAAATTAGTTTTATTAACATTTTTATATCTTTGCTTTAGCATCTCACCGCAAAAGGCGTTACTTTTAAGGAGTAACACTTTTTACGGGTGACGAAATTTTCCGATGATTCTCTCTCATAACCAAATAGTTGCTACAGAAGTTATCTGGAAGGAAAGGAAAGAGAAAACGCCTCTCAATCCCATTGACGTCTTCTCGTCATGATTTAAAACATATGATTGTTGGTTTCGCGTTTTATGGAACAGGGAGTGAGAAAATTTGACACCGTGATGTTTTCAGGTAAATTGAGAGCTTTCCAACTAGTAGTGAACGATTTTTGATAAAGCTAACGGAGTTACGATTCCTTAACAACGGAGCGGTTGTACATGAAAAGGGTGTTACACGATGTTTGTGATATTTTTCGATGATATTTTGCACCAAGCTCAGTTTCGCGACCATGCAGCTTTGTCAATTGAGCTGGAATGAAAGTGGGACGGATTTGAAGGGGTAACGGAGAATGTAGCAGCCAGTCTCATCACATATATACGTTTTTACAAAGTGATCCTCACATTGCTGTTCTTCAGGGGATAACTTGAGAGGTGTGACAACAGGCTCTCTAAGTCCCAAGAAGCATTGAACCAGGCCGTCGATGTTAGAGAGTGCCGGGGGCACGTCGATTCGGCCCTAAGTCGGGTCCAAGCCTAAGTGGACTCTCGGTTTGCTAATTGGGAGGTGGAGTCCGAGGTTCTAGACGGGCGATGTCAATCGGGCCCCGAGACCCCCAGTTCCTGACTTTTCCTATGATATGAACTGTGACTTATGATATCATGTACCTAAATACAGATCTTAAGGTATAATTTCATACACACCTATATTATGCATGGGGATTGTGTGTGGGGCCGAATCGACATTTCAGGTGGGTGAGGGTATGTCAACTTGGCCCGGGGGGTCGGATTATCTCAGGGGGGCCGAATTGACATAGGGGCAGGTAGTTAGGAGGGCCGAATTGACATCGAAAAGGGCCGAATTGACCGGGACCGAGAGTGCCATTAAAGCATGATCATTTGGATTTTCTGAATTTCATGTAAACCGATCCAGCATAGTGAAGCCAAAGACTGTGCTGGTTAACTTTGGACACATTTCATGATCTGTGATTGGTGCACTATCAAAGACATCTCATACAAATCTGCACCAATTAAAAATGAAATGGAACCGGGTGCTGTGAATTCAGGGTCGCTCAAGTTGTAGATTTTATAGTCGCACCACATATCTGAATCGAGTTGCTGTTGCGGAAGATGAGGGGTAATGGTAGGCATTACCATTGCATTAGTTGACAGAACAGTTGAGGTCGTTGGGTTGTGGAAGGTGATGCTCACCTGTCCGACAATACTGGAAAAGAACGAGTTGTTGACACCAGAAATCTTGGTTTTGAATGGTCGAGAACTCTCACCCAATTGGTGGGCACATTATTTTCTCAGTTATAAAAGAATACTGGCTACCTTGGTTCAATATTACATTATGATATAGGGAACAGTGATGAAAGTCCTCGGATCTGAATACTAAATGGAATTTTTTCGACTACACCACGAATATGAGTGAGACTGCATAACTGAGACAACTGCGCCTTGAGAAAATTATACTTAGTGGTCTTTATGTTTGCGCATGCGCAGGTTGTGGTATTGATTTAAGAGCAAATAAACTAATAGAGCTATGTCAACAGCGCAACCCCTATATATCTTTAAAACATCATCAATATTTGTTGGAAAGTGCAGAAATTGAGTTTGTTACAAAAGGATTTGTGGGCACATTCTGAAGGATTTCATAGCTGCCAGAATACTAGCCTCAAAGCGTGCGCAAGCGTCGATTCCTTGTAACGATCATAACTTCTACAATGTTGTCATTCAATTCAGAAAATGTCTACAGGTATTCTTGGGGTTGCACCTATTATTGTTCCTATGAATTTCATCCTAGGGGGATCAATAGCAGAGGGGCGTGGGCAAACGTATTCCATATCTACCATGAGTTTTCTTCAGGTTTTCATGAAATTATGAGGTTTATTGTGGCTTGGATCCTAGGAAACCCCTATGAATTTCATTGCAGCTACAACAACAGCGGTTTCTGTGCATGCGCGAACGCAACTTACACAAGTTCCGCAGTTTGCATTAGATTTGTATCGTACTATTGAGCTCTACCCCCTATCTTTCTCCATAGATATTTTGCTTTCAAGTCTATTCATAGAAATCATTATTTTCGTTTGAAATTCACACTATCGTGAACAAATTTTGTTTGTGACTGTCTGCATATATTTGCAAATCCTCGTAATGTTCTCGCCATATCAATTAATTTACATGGTATGATTGATCACTGCAGCACACGCGCGAACCTTAAAGTCTTGAGACAAGCATGACTTCAACAGTTTTCATTCGATGTCAATGAAATGTTCACTAGGCTCTCTAAATAGTTGTAGAATGTAGATGGTTTCCAATGAACTTCATCGCTCCCGTACGTAATGTAACATCAATAAAACATTCATTGCCTAAATCTACATGACAGATTTTAACATTTTATGATCCATAAAGACCGTCACACTTGCATTTTTTCTGCACTTTTCTTGGATTTTTAATGCTTGAACTTGAAGAAGGCAAAATACTTTTTTTCAAGGTCAGCTGTGAATGTATAAGAGGAATAAGTGCAAAAACAGCTCATTCTGGCGGAATATTAAGTCTATCGAGTTAGGGCCCCTAGGGGTTTTCCATTGAACTGTTACCTTCCCAAGGGTTACGTTTTAGCATTTTTCGCGTTGAGATACAAATTAGAATAGAGAGTTTTTGTTCTTCCCGTAATTCTCTACCCGTGTACGCGAAAAGTCTGAAATACCAACTGCGCATGCGCAAATCTTCACGTCAACGTGTAGAACCACGCGTGTACGGGGAAAAGGCCTATCTACACGCGAACGGGAAAACGCATTCTTTGGAATCTCGGCCTACGGGTAGTCATCATAGCCTGACGTAAAGGTAACCACAGTTGCCGGTAACCACAGTGTGACCAAGGTAACCGCAGTTACGCAGTTACCAGCAAAGGTAACCACACTGTGGTTGCCAACAACACGTTGGTTGGTCAACAAGTCGAGAGGTTATAGTGAAGTGCTCCGCTACAAAATTCAGCCATTTAAGCTAAGCAATAAATGTATTTATAATTTATGTATTTATAAATAATTATAAAGCAATTAATTATTTAAATAAGAATAGGTTGTACGAAAAGAATACGAAACAGCTTCTGAAACACTTAGGTACAGAGACGTTAGCGTGACGTTAGCGTTTGGTTTTTCACGTATACGTGTAGAAATACGCGTAAAAATCACGTGAAGAGCTAGCATCTCCAGCTGCTTGCTCTAGACGCTGCTCTACGCGTCAACGGGAGAAAATCTTACGGGAAGAACAAAAACTCTCTAATATGTTCTAATTTTCCCAAGTGAGTTTAAAAATGCTCTGTCAGGATGTGCTATGGTCGAAAAAAGCTGACCTTGGATAAAAAGCACTTTGCCTTCTTAACGTTTCGGCAATTAAAAATGCGAGAAAAAAGCTGATAAAATGGAAGTGTGATACGGCCTTAACACATTCCTTTTAACTGCCAAGCCGTTTTGGGCATGGTTTCCCCAGCTGTCAAACGGAAATTTCAAGTGTTGGCATTCCTCATGAGACAAATTGGGGTCTTTACGTTCAATGAACATATATCTATAAGGCACGTGGTTCTGCTCTAAGGAGTGCATTCACATGTTCGATTAATGCGCTGATATGGTAGAGAGTTTTTGTACTTCTCGTATTCATTTTCTCGTATACGAAAATGGCCTTTCCGAAACGAGAAGAGGTTTTCGTAACGTGGAAACGCTTTTCGGAACGGGAAGAGTCAGCTTTACTCGTGCTCAGCTTTTTCGGAATCGTAATTACGAGACGAAAACTTGACCTTCCTCTAGGATAACACTCTAGAATAACTTAGCAACTATCATGCAGTTGGCATGGATACACATACACACCCGACAAAATCGCCTGAATTTTCCCCGTGCCGTCTTTTGTTGTTGGTTTAACCTTTGTATTTGTCTTTCTTTCGTGTTTTTTTCCCGCACCTCAACCAGAAAGGTCATTAGCGGCATTTTGTTCTTGCTTTCGAAGTTTTATCTGCTTGTTTTCGAAGTTCTTGCTTTCGAAGATTTCAGCTTTAACATTTTCAAGGTTCATTTCAGTTTCAAGATTTCATTTCAAGGTTCATTTTACTCCTTTTAAAGATTCGTGTTCTTCACGGCAGAATCGTGTTCATATGATGTGGAGGTAAGTGGTCGTTGTTTCTTAATTCATGTTATATTTTGGAAATTGTCTACTGTGACAATTGAGTTTTGAGCAGTGATTCACTACAAGAGTCACGTTAACGTCTCTGTAAGAGTTCTCTTCTTCTCGGGCTTACGAAAACGCTACGAGAAATCGATGCAAAAAGGTTAGCATTCATCGTGCTCGCTCTAACAGCTTGTTTTCGTGTTTACGAGAAATACCAATACGAGAAGTACAAAAACTCTCTAATTTTCAGTTAACTTAACGAATTTATTATATTTGTTGTATTTATTATCAATAAGATTCGTGGCTTTATTAAGGATACTTTGCAGGTGTTTAGATACGACGTTGTGCGACTTACATTTTGCCTACAAACATAGTATTACATGTACCTACAAACATAGTAGGTATATAGTGTATATCATTATGTACTGAGACCGCTTGCGATCTTCATGGCACTAACAGGCAAAAGGGTACTGTGTGCCATGAAGGCGCTGGCGATCTCACGCAAAAAGTGAAGCCACCCGCGGTCACGCTCTCATTGGCACCCATGGTAACCGCTTCTAAAACATGCTGCAAAATATATACCATCCCGTGCCCCAGTTGCTTGGGGCCTAATGACGCTAATAATTACTGGAGGATCAGAAAAAATAGTTTCCCGTGGATATACAGATTGATGAAAAATAGTCAGGTACCCGACGGCCCTCATTACAATTAAAATGTTTTTACTATCTCCCTCAACCTTGAGAACCCCATTATTTGGTGA
Source organism: Adelphocoris suturalis (assembly GCA_030762985.1). Taxonomy (NCBI): domain Eukaryota; kingdom Metazoa; phylum Arthropoda; class Insecta; order Hemiptera; family Miridae; genus Adelphocoris; species Adelphocoris suturalis. Next base: position 182,311 of record JAUMHS010000015.1, on the reverse strand, counting down.
CAGGTGTCATTAAAAGGGGATTAGTCTAATTATGGTGCTAATGGTGTCATAATAGATAACTTCGTTCCTATTTCGTAATTGCAAAGTTTTGTTAGGATGTGCTTCTTGGAACAGAACCAAGTGCCGTATAGATATTTATTTTTACCATAAAACATGTCAATTTCTTGGATAGAGGTATTCGTAATATGCATAAAGTTTTGGAGTCCTCCGTTAGTAAAGGACACCAGTAGTCACTGCTCTGGGTGGAATGAAGACAGGAGTTGACCACAAAGGAACCTATATCTCCGGGAACTAATATAAATATCCCTTTTTTGCACATCACTGGTCTGTAGAATAATTATGGTACGCTATACTATCTATGTATAGCAACATGATAGACGTAGATATTTCTAAGAAAAAATTAATAGAAGACTAATATTATTAACCTAAACAATTAATAAATCTATTCAATAATAACAGTTCTTGAAAAATTGAAAAAATAGGTTCGAAACATATAATTGCCTATTTTCAACAGCTTTGCTATTTAAGTACACGGACAGATGGTCCACGTAATGGAAATTCCTGACGTTTATGCAAATTATTCATGGGGAGGTAATGGGTAAGTACCTCCCCAGGTATGATACCATACTATATTACTGACTGCGTTATGGTGTTAAATATGGCCTGAAACCTCTGGCTTTCCTGACTCACGTGACGGCTATGGGGAGGTCAGGCTTAGAGAAGCCATCACTACATCAGGGGTGGTCTGGTATGGAACGTGGTCTGGACGAAACGTGGCTGGTCTGGTATGGAACGAAGCACATGCCATGCCAGTGATTCGAGAAGGAAATGCCCATAACTCTACAATAATTACAGCCTTGGCAGTTTATGGGGTGGGGCATAGGACGCTCACGACTAGCGTTTGACATTTGCGGTATCAATGCCAACGCTGTCTCCTATGACCACCTTAAATGATCCCAAGTAGCTCAAAATTTTGCTGCTTCTAAGCAGGAAAAATATGATGCTGCGGTAGAAAACATGAGGGCTTTATTCTCCCTAATTATTTGTAGATGTCCCTGGGGAAATAATTTTAAAGATTTCAAAAGCAGCTTTCCAACGTACTTTCGGAAAAGTGTTCCATTTATCTACTCACATAAGGCAGACTGGGTGAGGATCAAAATCTAGCTTTCAGACATGCAAGCGGTAGGCTTGCATCTGCGAGGCACACGGCAGAAATTTCGCTACCTGGGACTTGAAGACAGGACATGAACCTCATATATATGGGGAAATGAAATCTTCATTTCCCAATAAACCTCCGAATTTGAGCGAAATCGGACGAATAGGCCATGGAAAAATTACGCTTGACGAATTTTACGTTTCCGCATGCGAATGAAATAAAAAAATACAATTGCTGATTCACGCTATACATAAAAGGGCACCATCAAAAGAACTAAATCACTCGCGACGTCATCGTCTATAACATTAACATTATCACCATCTAAAGCCTAACCAGAACATTTCCTGAAAATTTCATCAACATCAAATGGATACAGTCTTGTTTCAAGGATTTCACATCCAAAACTAATGATATGATCGATGAAATTGAAATGGGATGTTAAAATCGTATGATTTGTACTATCCTCCAAATTTGAGAACAAAAGTATTAATTTGTAAACAATGAAACTGATAGTGGACCATCAACAGCCTAACCAGCACATTTCTAAAAGTCTTACTAAAGTCGAACGTAGGTAAGTTGTGGAATTTATCAGTGTTGTACGGATTTGCGGACACATGGACAGACAGACCTGCAGATAGACTCGAAACGTTGTTCAGAATAGTAGGTATACAAAGTAAAATGCAATTGGAAATCTTGATAATGTAGGAAACGTCTGCCAAGTTTAGTGGACAGTATAACTTCCTCACATACTGTAACATGATGTACAGAATTTTATAAAGAACAAAGTACAAATCGAAATTATTGATAAGTCGACGTTGTGAAAAATTAATGTCTGCGGCGCACAGACCACTATTAATCCAACGGCAATGAAATTTATAGGAGAACATCTAGGAGCTAAATCGCACAATCCTTGAAAATTTTATAAAAATCGGTCAGTTAGTCTCGGAGTTTTGTCCGTGTCGATCAAATATAGTTTTGCGCATGCGTTATAGTTATTACTTCACTAATCGCTATGTATTTCATAGGAAATTTTTCTGGAGCAGATGCCCATCTACTCCAGAGTTTGAACGAAATCGAACCAATAGATAATAAGAAATCGAAGTTATAATAAATTTACGTTCGCAAATGCTCACAGGCTGCGATTTATGTGATGGCAATGAATTTTATAGAGGACTGTCAAGAAGCTGTCTTGCACAATCCCTGGAAATTCCGTCAAAGTCGTTCCATTAGACTCGGAGTTTTGCCTGTGTCAATCGATAATCGTTTCGCGCATGAGCAACGTTTATTACTCTAACAATGGAGATATAATTTATAGGACATTATTCTAGAACATGAACCCAATTACCTACCGAGTTTGGAAGAAATCGGACCAACAAACGATGGAAATTGACGTTATAATAAATTTACGTTTGCACATGCCCACAAATTACTAGTTATGTGACGGTAATGAAAGTTATTGCGGACCGTCTAGGAGCTAACCCGCACAACCCGTGAACATTTCATCGGATCGGACTGAAACTTGAAATAGTTTTGGGCGTGACAAGGATTTACCACACACAGACAGACGCACACGGAACCAAAATTTATCAGCGAACTCTGAAACTCAAAAAACAAGCGGAAATTATGATTTTGGATGACGAAAATTTTTTTACGTCAATCTCGAACACAGTTTCCCTACCTTCAGTAGTAAGGAAGCAAAAATCAAAACTTTTTCATCTCCCAAAAGTGAAAACAACGCTTCCACTAGTCTCTGGAGCTAAATGTTATGAAAAGGTGGACCCACATTATAATTTTCTATCGGGATAGTGGATATTTAAGAATAAACTATGAACTCACTATTGCTGACTCAATCCCTTCTGTCTCCGATTGCGACTTCCGTTCTAAATGAAAACGCGTTGAACGAGTTTAATTCGCACGAGTGCCAAGGTAACTGAATTAACACTAGAAAAACATTGCAACGGCAAACGCAGTTCGGTTCATGAGGTTATCGCACGTGAGAGCTTTAGTTTGACTGCTTTCAGTTTCACTACTGACGCTATCCGTGTACCCACTCCCACGTGATATTGCATAAGGCCTTCTCCCGCTACTTTTTTCAAGTGCTCATCGTTCAGAAATTTCACCTGCGTTCACCTTCGTTGCGGAGAATTAAATTGCAGTCTACTAAATATAGGTGTGTTTGTAGAGCTTAGTATTTTTTCTTCAGCGTTTCTTCGCTTCCATTTAATAATATCCTTCGCCCGTGCGCGCCTGTATATAATTATTATAATAATTTTATTGTTTCCGAGTCTACCCATAAGTATCGAAAGCATTGTTTTCACTTTGGTCCCGTGTCTGTCTTTCGGTGCGTGTATGTTAGTGTGTCTGTCCGTGAGTCCGCAAATCCTTGCAACACGCATAACATCTACAGTTTTCATATGATTTTGATGAGATTTCCAGGGAATGTGCGGGTTAAGCTGTAGATGATCTCCTATCTTTGCATTGCATACAAAACAATATTCCTCTCTACGCATGCGCAAACGTAAATTTAATCAAGAATTACTTACTCACGTTCTAGTGGTCCCATCTCGTTAAAATTCGGAGGGTGTATTCATTTCATATCAATCCCATCACAATAGAAATACAGTGGAACCTGGATAATTCGAACTTCTTTAATTCGAAATCTTCTTTAATTCGAATATTTCTCTTGGTCCCTAGCATTTTGTATTAAACAATGCTAAAAAATAGTGGATAACTCGAATTTTTGGCGTGCTAATTAAGGTATAAATTTTAAGCTGCAACTCAAAATAATTGTAAATATCGGGAAATACGTTTTAGTAACGATATTCGGCAAAAGGTTTGCGTTAGACCAAATTCATGCAAGTCAGTGCCATCGTACAGTCTGATAACTCCCCTTCTCCTCCCGCCATCGACCGTCCCTAAACACTCGAGTGCAGCTGACGCCATGAATCACGTACAAGAACTTCGACGTTTTTTGAAAGCCGAATCAATGTAAGTGATTCATACTTCAACTCTTCGAATGCGTTGGAATCTTTTATAATGGCCGAAAAACTTAATTCAAGGAAACAGGCCAAATATCATCCTTTTTTGAAAAACAATTAATTGTTTTTTATGGTTGCAGTTAAATACGGTACCATTCCAGATGTCTTCAATTGTTCAATATTCTGTTGGTCAATACTTACAGTATTCAATGTTACTGTATGTACTTTACTTCGTACTGTAGTTTTTAAAAATATAATTTATTAAAAACTTCTTTAATTCGAATTTTTGGTTAATTCGAAGTTTTTGACTGGTCCCTTGAGGTTCGAATTATCCAAGTTTCACTGTACTATTAACTGCTGGCGAATGTGAAATCCTTGCAATAAGCATAACTACAACCTCAACTTCTACATTTTCTATCCGATTTCGATGACATTTTCTGTGAATGAGCGGGTTTGTTAAAAATAGTACTCAATAAATTTTATTATTCAGAAATTTATACTTTTTAAATGCGCATGCGCAAACGTAAAATTGATCAAACGTAATTTTCTCACGGTCTTTTAGTAAATTTAGAAGGTAGTTGAGAATTGATGATTTGATTACCTCACATAAGTTTCTTCATGATCAAATCACTAGTTATAATTGCTGCGCATGTGTGAACCTCAAATCCTTGCAAGAAGTCTTGCAGGAAAAATGCCACTCCTTTCCTAATATTAAATCTACCGGGTTATTTCTACTAGTAGTATTAGTAAAATTATCGTAAGGTACCTTTCGATGAAAGGACATCATCATCAGGCCGTCCAAACAGTACTGAAGTCAGTCAGTTTGTCAGTCACTTTAAATAAATGTAGCCCATATTCTCGTGACGTCAATCATGTTACTAGATCGCGACTCAACCAACCTACTTTTCACTAGAAGTTTGCCATCATAAGTCAATCTAGTACGTTGTTATAATGACTTTTTTAAACAGTTTTGTTTCACGAGGGTAATATTGTAGTAATATAAAGTTTCAATTCAACTAAATGGTCGCAGTAATCATGCTGCCAGCGCGATTTCGGTTGTAGACAACGATACCGATCTAGTGGTGAACGAGTTTTTATTTGAACCAGGGGCTAACTATTATGGTTAGTCAGCGTCCGAAAACTGAAGAACTTCATTCGTTTAGACTGAGAATAAATAACTTGAAAAATAATGGAGAACAAATAATTGAAAATTCCTCAAACCTCTGTATTGCAGTTGTAACGCGGATACAATTTAGGAGTTAGCGGTCTCGCTGTGAGCCATCTCCATAATTATTAGTCCAAAGAAGATCAGCCAATTATTAGCGACCAATAAGACACCACTTCCGTCTGAGGGGCGAAGCACTTGGCGGCGGTCGGCTCCTTTCGTGAGCACTCGGAAACAATCGTCATTGGCTTCACAAGAGCAGCATGGTTGCCAACACTACGGCATATTTGTCCGTAGATCTTCGGATTTTCCGAAACTTGTCCGTAGATCTTCGGACTTTCAGAAATCTACTGATTATTATCTCCTATCGCACATATAGTTGTTTTTCCCTCAATTAAATCGGTAATTTTGAAAAGCAACTCATCTCCAAAAATGAAAACTTACATCAGAACATTTTAAAATTATAAATTTATTCAAACATGTGAAAAAGATGTTGTTATGCATATGAATTTATTCAAACATGTGAAAATTATGTTCTAGATATAAATGAGCATACAGAATTTCAAAATTTCCAGAAAGTCTGGGCTTCAATTTTGAGAGACGAAACCTTTTCGAAATTTAACGATTTAGTCCTTATGCAACCAAATTCCCGAATATAGTCGGTAGTTGATTAGTATCAAGTTTTTTTTTTAAATATATATTTAGTGATACATACCTATTTTTTAACACATACTTTTACCTAGATATATCTGTTAACTGGAATTGAACCGATATACTCCAGTAAGAGTAAAATATATATATATTAATATATATAAATATATATATTAAAAAAATGTTTTTTGAGTCATTACAGTTAGTGTTTTTTTCTCTCTCAAAAATTCGTTTAAAAAAATCAATAGAAACGGTAAAAAATTGTTTAATTTAACTTCTTTAATTTAATTAGACTGGACCTTTCCGTCTGCACCCTCCTCCACGTACATAGCCGCTGGACAGTGTCCGCCAATCTTATTTGAGCCACTAACTTTCAAAGCCCGAATTTTATCTCCTCGACTCTCATAAACACCGTCACGGTGACAACGGAGAACTGATTTGAGACGCCCATCGGAAGTTTTGTGACCTGAGCGACGGGAGAACTGACTATAATCAGCGGCTTCAGTAGACGCTTTCCACTCTAAAAATTCCTCATTGGATTTAAGCTCAAACTTTTCCGAACTAACAACTACATCATGCGCAGTATGATAATGTTGTAACATCAAAACGAACGAGTAGTTTCGAAACTGCACAATGGGCACTTTACAACTGCTGCACGGTCATGTTTATTTTGGGTATGTTTTTGTGAAATATGAGCTTTCAGACTGTCTTTCCTTGGCGTTGAATATTCACAAAATTCACAATTATAGAATTCTACCCAGGTGTGAGGATTGGGATCGTTGCTGTGCACAGTCCTACGGTGTCGCAGTAGGTCGCTATTCCGTACAAAACTTGCCCCACAACTATCACAAAACACACGTTCATTAAGTGGCTCCATAGAAAAATAAATAACGATAGCACAATGCAGAAATCAATATAAACGAACTAGGAAAATGTAGGAACTAAAAAAATATTTCCAGGAACGAAATGTAGGAACTTTAGAGTTTACCTAAGTAAGAATGAAAAAATATATCACAAAAATGTAAGAATGTAAGAAAGTATGAATGTAAAAACGTAAGAATGTAAGAAAGTAAGGATGTAAAATCGAAAGAATGTTTAATAGAACGCAAGACTAGCTTGAATATATCGCGCTAAATGGGAAACAGGCTACCTATTATAACCTCAATAGAACCTATGAAATAGAAACCTTTCTTTGAGCGCGGCCGATTGTTTCCGACTGCTCACGAAAGGAGCCGACCGCCGCCAAGTGCTTCACCCCCCAGACGGAAGTATAAGACACCGGCACGCACGGGATTGATATGGACTCTCGTCTTGGTGAAGATTATTATCATTCTACGTTTGTCTCTTGATGACTGTGGGTTTTCGCTTTGATATTTTGTAAAACTGTGTTTATAGTTAAAATTAAATAAACCATTCGTTCAAGTTTAACTACACTAGTGTTTGTGATTTCCCTAACTACTAGAGAACTTTGAAGTAAGGAAGTTATAAATTGGCGCCCAACGTAAAAGCCGAGGATTTTCATCGCTGTATCGCCGAAGTATCGTCAGTTACTACGTCTGGATGTTCAGTAAATATATCGTCGTGCTCACGTAAATATCGTACCGATAAGTATCTAAAGTAAATATTATATATTGAGTATCCAACTCAATATCGTATTGAATATAATTTCGCAGTTATAAGTATGTACAGTATCTATCATCTTACCGAATTCAGTACCTACCTTGCTATATTTACCTATTATTTGTGAAAAATGGATGCAGAAACATTAGCAGAGTATTCAAGATTACATGATGAGCTCGTTTCAGAGCGAGAGTTATTGTTTGCTTCCGTACAACAAATATACGATAAGAGTCAAGATTTGGATGCTTCAAATATAAGTTCGTTTAGGAGTAGGCATGACCGTCTCGAAAGAATTGAATCTCAGTTAGAAGAATTGAATTAGAGAATGAATTCGTATAATGCAGTTGTATGTACCTTTCCAAAAAAATTGAAAAGTATCGATATTACGACTCCTTATATCCAAATGATTGATCTTATGGATTCAGTTCGAAGTAGGTATTTTGATATATTGAAATCCGTAACAGCTCCCGTAAACATCGGATGCGATCAAGCAGCGTCTGAACCAAATTCCTCTTCATCTCAATTACCACGTATTCCACTACCAACATTTTCTGGAAAGATTGAAGAGTGGATGAGTTATTTTTCATTGTTCGAGTCACTGGTTCATTCTGATGATAAGCTTTCGTGTGTCAAAAAATTTCAGTACCTTAAATCAAGTCTGAAGGGCGAAGCCCTCGCAGTTATTTTGTGTTTTCCGTTAGATACAGCCAGTTATGCTCTAGCGATAGCTGCATTAAAGGCACGCTATGATAATAAGCGCATTCTAGCTTCCCATTTTATGACTCGAATATTGGAGTTTAAACCTATAAGTGAACCTTCGCTTTCTGAATTACAGAGATTTCTCACCATCCACCAGAACAACTGGAATGCTCTCACTTCTCTAGCTCTCGTAGACCCTCTCGATTTCGTCAAGCTGCAGCTGGCAGTAAGTCATTTGGATTCGTCGACTCGTAGAGCCTTTGAGGACAAGTTCTCAGCCAATACTATTCCGACTTACGAACAACTCATTGGTTTCGTCACAGATCGCGCCCGCAGGGAAGAACTTATAGCAGTTGAAGGTAATGCTTCTTCAAACAATATTCGAGCTAAGGAACTATCCAAGGATTCTCGTTCTAAATCAGTTAATAATAACCACCATTCTGTAAAAAGGACGGATGATCATTTTCCCGTGTATGCTGTTGATACTAATTATTCTCGTAAATCTAATATAGAAGGGCAGCATAAAAATGTTGCTAATACTGATAAGGCTCAAAATTTGCCTTCTCCATCACGTAGTACGTTGCCAACACAACAAGTAGACAACTTAGTGTGCTGGAACTGTAGAGGTTCACATGTTTTCTCTAAATGTACTGAGCCTAGGAAAATGTTTTGTTATCGATGTGGTCATCCCGAGGTGAATGTGAACACATGTCCGATCTGTTCTCCAAAAAACGGATCTGGGAACCAGTAAATGGGGTTGAACTAGTTCCTATGACGTCTAACCCCTCTGTATCTTACAAAGAATATGTTACCTCCTATTCCGTACCTACACCTTCCGTTTGTCAACCTACCGTTCCTATAGTTTCAGAATTTTGTCCGTCAAAACCTCAAATATCATTTTCAGAAAAACAGCAAAATTCTTCCGTTGCTCCATCTGTCGTCATACCTACCGTTTTGCCATTGTGTCTCGTACCTGATTTCTCATCTTCATCAGAACTTCTTATGCTAGAATTAATTTTCCACGTCATGCACAAACAAGATTCAAGCCCTGAAGGTAAACAACCTACAAGAAAATCAGTTTCCTCATTATACGACACTGGCTCAGCCTTGTCTTTCATTGGTCGAAAGGGTTTAACTGTACTTGGTTTAGATGAGAACATTTCTAACAATCAATTTGGAATGAAAACAAATTTGGTACGTCCTTTTCTCGTTCAAATGGCAAATGGCGTACACAATACCATTTCTACGTGCTATAATCTGACATTTTTGACAGGAGGAAAAGAGATCTCGTTTCGGTTTTATTATTTGAGCAATTTATCGTTCAACATAATTCTGGGTTTAGATTTTATCAAGAATTATGGTGTTATTGCAGATGCGCAGAACGATATGTGGTGGTTCTCAAACGAACCTCAACTCAAGTTTCCGCTGGTGACGTCCTGTGAATCGAGACTAAGTATTGATCCTCTTGCTGTCGTCTGCTGTGGAATCAACAAGTTGTCATCTAGTGATCGCAAGGAGTTGGAAGGTATTGTCTCTACAGGTATGAAATCTCTAGATAGTTCTCCTGGTCTCACTTCAAAAACATCGCATAATATTGATGTCGGCTCGGCAGTCCCCATTAAGCAACGTGCCTATAATTATTCTCCTAAGGTTTTAGAGATAATGCACGCTGAACTGGATAAAATGTTGAAATCTGGTGTTGTTGAACCCAGCCATTCAGCATGGGCTTCTCCCGTTGTTATGGTTGGGAAAGGTGATTCGTCCTATAGATTTTGTATTGACTTTCGGAAGGTAAACGCCGTAACGAAAAAAGATTCCTACCCTATGCCTAACATCAATATGCTTTTGGATTCTCTTAGGCAAGCTGCTTACCTAAGCAAGTTGGATTTACGCCAAGCTTTTCTTCAAGTCCCGTTAGCGAAAGAACTAAGTCGCGATATCACGTCATTCATTGTTCCTGGCCGTGGTTTGTTCCGCTTCCGCACCATGCCATTTGGACTTACCAACACGCCAGCCACATTTCAACGCTTGGCAGATTCAGTTTTTCTCGATTTGTATCCCCAGGTTTTGGTTTTTCTCGACGACATCATTGTAGCCACTCCTGACATCAAGTCTCATTGTACTCTTTTAGAGGAAGTTTTCCGACGATTGTATGATTCTGGATTACGAGTGAATGCCGAAAAATGTGAATTTGGTTGTAGGGAAGTCAGGTATATTGGTTACAGGGTCAATTAAGGTGGAATTAGCGTCGATCCTGAGAAAACTAATGCAGTTACGAATTATCCACTACCAGCAGATGTGACTGAATTAAGACGTTTCTTAGGAATGTCCGGTTGGTACCGGCGGTTCATTCCAAACTTTTCCGATATCGGCTCGCCACTTGCTTCATTATTAAAGAACAATAAACAATGGGATTGGTCCGATCGGCATGTATCTGCGTTTAACACACTCAAGCACGCGCTTACATCGTCTCCCATTTTGGCTCGTCCTGATTTTAGTCAACCTTTTTGTTTGCAATGTGACGCATCCAATTTTGCAATAGGATGTTCGCTCACTCAAGTACAAGATGGCATGGCAAGAGTAATCTCCTATTGCTCACGCTTTTTATCGTCAGCTGAAAGGAATTATTCCGTTAAGGAGAAAGAATGACTTTCAGTAATTTATGGAATTGAAAAGAACAGACAGTGAAGGATATGAGTTTAAGGTCATAACCGACTATTCTTGTCTCCTTTGGTTATTGAATTTGTCAAATCCGTCCGGCAGATTAGCCCGATGGGTTCTCCGTTTACAGCCATATCGTTTCCAAGTAGAATACCGAAAAGCCAAACTCAACTGTGTTGCCGATGCACTTTCCCGAATTGCGGCTCACAAAGAAGCTCTTGCTGCCGTTTCTATACAACCTAACGAACCAAAATCTTCCAAAGCATCAACTAAAGATTGTTGGTATGAAAGAAAATTCTATAAAGTTCAAACTTGTCGTGATGTCCATCCTGAATGGAAAATAGAAAATAATCACCTGTTCCATTTCCGGAAGTCTTCCATCAAGGGTGAGATGGAAGGCCCTTGCGAAGAATGGAAATTGGTTGTACCTTCGTCATTGCGGTCACAAATTTTACGCGAATGTCAAGATGACCCTCAGGCCGGACATTTGGGTGCAGCTAAAACGCATTGGCGAATCGGTCGACTTTATTTTTGGCCAGGAATGTACCAGGATATTGTCAAGTATGTTCGTCATTGCGACGTATGCCAACGTGTTAAGCCTCTGAATACCACTCCGAAGGGGCATATGTTTCCGAGATATTTAACAGTACCATGGGAAACGGTCTCCGCCGATCTTATGGGGCCATTTCCTGTTAGTTCAACTGGAAATAAATACTTGTTAGTATTTGAGGATGTGTTTAACAAGTGGATCGAACTTGTGCCAATACGATCAGCTACATCTAACGTAATTTTAAGCAAATTCAAGTCCGTAATTTTAAACCGATTTGGAGTACCATCAACCCTTATTACCGATAATGCTAGCAACTTCATCAGTTCCTCTGTTCGTTCATTAGCCCAGTCATGTGGGATTAGGCACCAAACTACACCATTATACCATTGCCAGGCAAACCCGACAGAACGAGCCAATAGGAATATCAGACAACTTATCGTGACGTACTTAGACAAGCAGAAGCACACCAAATGGGATAACTATCTTGGTGAATTGCAGTTCGCTCTAAATAGTGCCGTACATAGCTCCACCAAATATTCGCCAGCGTTCTTAAATTTTGGTCGGGAGCTTAAGCCACTAAAATCTCATTCCAGAGAGGTTACTTCTCGTGAAGGCGATCCTTTGTGTATTGCTGCAGACACCAGTGAATGGGCGAGTAGGATGAATAAACTTGCAGACATCAACTCCCTCGTCGAGCAGAATCTCCTAAAAGCTGGGTCAGAGCAAAGCCATAAATATAATCTTAGGCGACGGAATGAGACATTCAAATTTGGAGATCAAGTTTTACGTAAATCTTTCACCTTATCGTCATCAGATAATCGTGTAGCAGCCAAATTGAATCCAAAATTTGAAGGTCCTTACAAGGTAATCACAGTAAGCTCTGGAGGAACCTGTCAGCTCTCAGATATCCAAGGCCAAGACGCTGGATTCTGGCATCCATCCAAACTGAAGCTCTATCGACCACCTCAACCGCTCGAGGGGGGTATGTAACGCGGATACAATTTAGGAGTTAGCGGTCTCGCTGTGAGCCATCTCCATAATTATTAGTTCAAAGAAGATCAGCCAACTATTACCGACCAATAAGACACCGGCACGCACGGGATTGATATGGACTCTCGTCTTGGTGAAGATTATTATCATTCTACGTTTGTCTCTTGATGACTGTGGGTTTTCGCTTTGATATTTTGTAAAACTGTGTTTATAGTTAAAATTAAATAAACCATTCGTTCAAGTTTAACTACACTAGTGTTTGTGATTTCCCTAACTACTAGAGAACTTTGAAGTAAGGAAGTTATAAATTGGCCATTGCCCAGACAGTTTCATCAGCGTTTCAGACATGTTTTTATTACAGTGACTGAGGCAGCTTTACTTGTTTTATTGAATGAATGAAAGGATAGATTAAGGATAGAAAGAAAAAACCCTTGAAAATCATTTTTCTGAAGGTTAGACTTCGAATCTGGCTCTCGGCAAGAGAAGCTTCGAATAGACACAATTTATTAATCAAGGGACTCACCTCCCTCCCCAGAGGGCTGAATCTCATTGATTAAATGTAAAACTCTCAGAAAAGTACAATACAGTACTTCCGTACTTGGGGCCTAAAATAACCCCACCCTGAGAGTTTTCCTATACATCTACAGAATAGAACTTCACCTCCAAAACAGCTAATGACATTGGATAACAATCTTAAATTTCGCCTTAATCCAGCAAGTTACAACTTAAGTAAGTACAAAAGAAGGAGTAAGATTTTTGTTACGATGTTCATTATTTTTTTATTTTTCCTTTTCATTCAATTAAAAAAAAATAAAAGGCCAGTCATGCAGCATGACCCCATGGGCGAATTTTTGAAGAAATCTTCGACATTTAAGTCGCTATTGATCGTGTAGAGAAATTTTAGTTTATGATTTTGATAGATAAACATGAAATCAAATTACTAAAAATAATTACGAGGTACTCATACTTTATTATTATTCAACTAATCTTGTAGATTTAAAGACAAATGTAAATATTCATAGATTTCGATGTCCAATGTGGTCAGTATTGAAGGCAGTTGAAATCTTAACACTCTCAATGCTGGTGTAGTTCCGGAACTTAGGATGCATCTACTAACTCCTACTGACGTAGTTCCCGAACTACTTCAACTCTTTACATGTTCAGGTACGTTGAGGAAGGGATAGGAGAGGGTACAATTGTTTCAGAGGGTTCGCCGGCGTGTTTTCGACTTCAGTATGATGCCGGCTTCCACTGGCATGTGTTCGTTCGTGGAATGCGCCCGTTTCCTCGACTGGAAAACCGATCTCGTCGGTGACGAAATGAAAGACGCATAGTAAGTGAATTTTGTACTTTTTTTAAGTTTTTCTTATTTGTTTCTTACTTTCACGTTCATTTGAGAGAAGTAGTAGGTGCAGTTGATATGGAATACCCCCTGTGGAGGCTATGTATGGAAAAAACCGTGTGATGTGGTTGAATGCTCTTAGGACCCTTGAACTCCAAATCCTTATTTGGTCAACCCGACGCTCTTTTTTCTAAGTTTTATTCACCAAATTCACTAGTGGGTACTCCGCCAATACGTTCACGTTTTCCATTTACGTTTTACTTTTCAATTTTCAGATGGATCAACAACCCTCTTGTTCACGTATTTCCCCCAAACGTTAGATGGAAGAGTGTGAAGCACGTAAGTTGCTCCCCCCTTCTAGACGTACCCTTGTACTTCATTTTCACTCGTTTTGTTCACCAGTTTTTTCATGAAAATGTAGGTTTTTCGTTATATAGGTACGTAGGTAGTACAACATGTTGAAAACGTGTAAATTGTATCTATGTCAAGTTTATTTTCTTACAGTTCATTATTATACATTTGTTTATATTCTGTTTGAATACATGTTTGAATATTTATATTCTGTTTGTTTTAATTTTTCAAATATACCTACTTATTACCTCACGTTTACAATATTTTATCAGAATCCTGGAAGACATTTCTATCATTTTAGAAATATTACAATTTCGTGTGAGACATAATAACAGCTTCTCTCCATTTCAGAAATGTAATTTCTTGGATTTAGTTGGAGGAAATGTGTAAAACAAAAAAAATTCGCTGGTAAGAAGAATGTAGTTCTGGAACTTCACCAGTAGTGCGGCACGGTCTTTTAACAGTTTGTTGTGGGTTTGCCTATCTCGGCTTCCCCCACCTACTGGTGTTGTTCCGGAACTACTCTATATATATAGATTCTCAATATAGTACCTAACACCTGCGTGAAAGGGTTTCGTCCTAAGTCCAAAACTAACAGCACGGCACTAATTCGAACCTAAAAAAAGAAGTCAGTAGGGCACAGAATCCCGGAAAACGAAGCCAGCATTGAGAGTGTCAACAGTATACTATCATAACATCATCAAATCTTGACATAAAATAAAATACCATACCGACGTCATATGAAAGAAACGTATTTCCACAGCCAATCGATGATGAGGCTTTATATTACGAGTGATATAAAGTCAGTTGCATTCGAATCTAGTATCCTACAGCGAGAAATTGACAGACAAACTGTAGTCTCTGTGCATTTATTGACAACCTAAATTTTGGGGAAGTGTCACTTGGCTTTTCCGTAGCAACAAGAAAGAAATTGAAAATATTTAATACTAGCATTAAATCCCAATTATTGTTGATTTATCAACGATTCGATTGGGTAAATTCTTGCATTTTAACTGCTTCATGTTATTTCTTCACTATACTATTTGATAATTATATCCAATAACGAACATATTGGTTATTGAGGTACATACCTATCCCATATTACCGATTCTTACAACTAGCGAACGGCATTATTTTGATTTTTGACTGATTTTTCAACTTTGAAATTTTTGAAAACTTGATACATATTCTTATAGGAAATTTTTCGCTGATTCCGAATATACCACATGTTAGTATGCTGAAAAAATTATTTCGCACAACAAATCGCAAAAAACAGGCTATTTTGAAATTTTTGACTACATTTTTGAAAACTTCAACCCGAAGATGTAATCCGATCATGCTGGCCAACGAACTTGAACTTTCGTTTTGTGTCCTTAACATTTTAAAATTTGTTTGAAGTTTCTAGCACAATTCTACGGCCAGTTATCGTTTGGAATGACACATACATATATATAATAACGTCGATCTACTGGAAATATTGTAGATCTCGCAATTCTGCTCAGCGCAAAACTCCATCGATATGCTGCCTATACGCATTGAGGATCGAATCTCCTACATGCAACATAAAGCAAATTCCATCTGGCATGAGCAATGGCAGGGTGAGGCCACTGGTCTGTGTGATGTCCTCCAGGACTTGTTCAGGTGGGCCTATTCGTAACCCAACTTCCAAAAAGGGACCGAATAGTGGTCAATCGGGTTGCCACTGGCCATACCCGTCTTACTCACAGACAGCTGCTTGGTGCAGAAGCTCGAGTTGTTGTGTGCGGAAGGTGTGGGGGTGATCTGTCCATTCGCCACTTCCTTAAGGACTGCCCAGCCTTTGTGGACCTCCGAGTCCAGCATCAGCCCCCTCAGTGGGTTGACGTTTTATCTGGACCAGACAAGGTCCAGTCCCGGTTGTCGTACCTGAGAGCCGCTGAGCACTACTACGAGCTGTGATATCTGACGTTTGATATATTTTTGTACAATCTAGTCATAGTTTTATTTCACTTTGTCGATTATATATTGTAACATATATTTAGTTATTAGCATATTCTAGATCTAGTCTTAGTTTTATTATTATTATTGTTTTTATCCGCTGTAGGGACTTAATAGTGGTCATCACTGTATCCCTTATTTTGTCCTCCTCCAATTTGCCAGTGGAGTCCGTGATGCCACTCCGTTTGGTGGTGGAGGGTAGCATGACCCCCCCTTGGAATCGTGCCACTTGCAGCGTGGATCGTGCCAATTTGGACACCTAGTTCAATGCCGCTAATGACCCTGATGGTCGAGGTGCGGCTTAAAACACTTAAAAAATAATCAAAAAAATCCGCGCTGCGATACAGCAACTAGCAACTACCTCTAAAGAACGGGATTGACAAAGAGTTGGTACTCTCCCCATCCTCAAGAGAATCCTGGGAGGGAGAGGCACAACGAAGGTATTTCCAAGTCCTCCCCTATTAGAGTTAAGGGGAAATACAACCAACCAGAAGGCCTCTTGAAGGGAAAAAAAGGCAAGGGAGGTTTCCCCGTAGAAAAGATGCTCTGTAGAAAACCTTGGGATGGGGCTAAGGTTAAAATGTGGCAATAAAATATCTACTTCAATTAAACCGTTCTTTTGTGTGTGTGTTCCCTTAAAACGGCGCCAGACATAATCCCAGGGGATAACAGGATGTCACTTAACCCTCCTCCTGATTCAGAATAAAAAGGATTCCGCTGTCACGTTCTTCTAACGAGAGGGTCTTCTCTCTCCTGCGTTTGACTTTAATGTTTTCCAACTTTCCCTTTGGCGTTTTTCTTCCATTCCTCTTCCTTTTTTCTCCGTTTTATACCTTTTACGGCGCACAATAAATTTATTGCGGTCAACCCTCCCTTCACTCTTCCTCACCATCCCCGTCATTTCTTACCATTATATCTATAAAAAGACGAGTTGCGGTATAACCTAAACCGTTTTACCTCTTTTTTTTCAAAGCTTTGTTGTAAAGAAAAGAGGAAGATATGAGAAAGAGTTTGTTGAGGATATTACTTAATGCTCATTTTATAGTCACCCACACAATAGTATCAGACTTCACCGTATAATATGCATTCGAATTAACCAATATTGTAACGACGGGATGGAATTGACTACAAAGAATCAGGGTGCGTAATTAATACACACGAAAATACAATGGAGACTGACCAATAAAATTATTTTTACTCGTACGTGAAGTACGTGAAGTATCTCGTCATTGCATCCGTCTCTTGATATCCTAGAGAGGCTCCCTATCAAATTTCAAATTCCTAGGATGAATAGGAGAGGATTTAGCTAAGTCAGCTTATCTGGTTGGATCCCGTCATTGCATTCGTCTCATAATGTCCTGGAGAGTCTCCCTGTCAAATTGCACATACCTAGGGTGAAAAGGAGAGAATTTCGCTCACTCAGCTAATCAGAAGAGAGCCCATCATTTTATGTCCCGAAGGATCACCCAATCAAATTTCAACACCCTTGGGTGAACAGAAGAGAATATCTAACTACCTTTAATTACGTTTATTAAAAATATTTTTTCAAGAATTGGTCTTCTTTTTTTAAGCAATTGATACTGGTAAAAGTGTGCCGGTTTCTTCAACCTCAATATAACTTTAGGTACGTGCAAACTGACGGGTGCTATAAAATAAAGGTTCTCCGAAAAATGAAGCCTAATGAAAATATATGAAGTTAATGCAGTTTGAGAAAGCTCATAGCAGTGTCCTGAGAGCCTACGAACCTCCAGGACTTCACATTAGAAGATAAAAATGTTGCCAACCACTGAAGCAAAGGTTTCTACAACAAATGACCCCATACCTAGTCTCCAGCAAGGATTCCTTTACAACGGAAAACTTCTATTCATTTGCAGTTCTACATTTGGAAAAAGGCGATTAGCCGAAATATAAATTTAATTTAATTAAATATTGAATTTAAAGTTCATTTCTGTTTCCTTTGTTTCTTAAAAGTGTTTCTGTGTATATTGCTCTCGCAGGGCCATTTAATCCACAAACTATATATACCTATATGAAAAAGCGTTACGCTCTAGGATTCGTTTCAGAATGCATCAAATCGGATTTCAATGTAGAAAATTATCAAAAATTTTGATTTTAAACGTTTTGGGGAAATAGCTTAATTTTCTACGAAAATTTGCTAAAATGAGCTATTTAGATGGCTTTGAAATTTTAAAAGTGGGATTAAAGGGTTGGGGACCCCCTACAAATCCGTTTCAAATATCAAAGAACACATTCAAGATTTTAACGTCGCATGCATATATATATATATATATATATATATATATATATATACTATATATATATATATATATATATATATATATATATTCACAAAATTAGAAAAGATAACAGAAAAAACGTCACAAAACTATTTTTATATTTCGGCTTTTTGCCTTTTTCAAACTAACAAAGAAATTGAATAACTGTGGGAAATTTGTTTCCCACAGTTATTCAATTTCTTTGTTAGTTTGAAAAAGGCAAAAAGCCGAAATATAAAAATAGTTTTGTGACGTTTTTTCTGTTATCTTTTCTAATTTTGTGAATATAATCAAGCTCTCCTAGAGTCATTTTCAATACGTGATATAAATATATATATATATATATATATATATATATATATATATATATATATATATATATATATATATATATATATATATATATATATATATATATTTATTTATTTATTTATTTATAGGGTGTATTTCTAGACGATAACTCCCTAACTCCTCCCGTAGTTAAAAAAATTCGTTCCATCTTGGCAAAAGACAGGTTGAGTTTCTTGGCCAGCTCGATCGCCCCGAAATCGCAGGCTATTTACATTTTAATGGCCCAAAAAAATGCTAAAAAAATGGGTTTTTGACGAAAGGGCATGTGGGATGTCACACTCAAAGAATTTTCAGCGCTCAGTCGATTGTGACCACTCCCAGATCTATAAGAGTCACAAATAAGTGAAAAAATTGATTTTCATGTGCAAAATGCCCATAATTAACCAAATTTTCGAGTTCGGCTGCGTGTTCTAAAAATGTCTGCAATCTCGTCACACTGTTTTATTCAGAACATGGTTGGCCACAATGATCAGAATTTAAGTGTAATTTAATGTTATCCACAACTCTTCTTTGAAAATTCGCTCATTTGTCATGTTGCTTGACAGAATACTTTTCTTTTTGGTTTTTCCAATTAACTTGAGGGTATGCGGAGTGAAGACCGGTTAGTGTACCGGTCGGTCGGTTCCTCACAGTACCTACCTGATATCGATATTAGATTCTGATGTAATACTGTTCCGCTAGATATCAGGTCTTGTTAGATATAGAAGGACTAGTAAAGTATAGGTGCTTTATTTCATTTAATAGTTCCTCCTCGGTAGGCAACAACGACTATGCAGTTAGTATATTGCGATTTAGAGTGCTCTGCTAATACAGGAATAATAAACCTTTGTGTGGGTACTAATTGGCAGCGTTTTTCTCGATGTAGAGGAGTATCGAGTGCTGCATGAGTATAGCACAGCAATCAGGTAACATTTAAGATGGATTACAGATTGATCAGTGGGGGCTGGAGAGCATCCCTATATATTTGAGCAGTCATGTGTCAATAAATACCTGCAAAAGGAGAGGGGAACTGGAAATTATAGGGAAACCAGTTAAGAGGGGGTAGCGGAGGGAGAACTCCAACAGAGAGACGAGGAAAAGGGTAACGATTATTCTCCTGTTGATTGCGAAGGGAGGCTACCCCCTACTCCCGCGCCCCCGGCGGCCCTAAATGGAAACAACCCTTCCTCCCTGAAGGAGGCAACAGGGATTACTTGTGCGACCTTCACTCGGAAAGTCAATTCAATTTTCTGGTTAGCTGGCCAAGCTAACCTACCGGCAGAAGGGCAATGAGGAAGGGGGAGGGGGGGTCCCCTCACGGGGAATTTACCAACAAAAGCCCTGAACGATCCCTGCAGCTCTCTGCAAAGGTCTTCAGTCCATCGACCTACTAAGTGGCGGCATAGGCGGAATTCCTTGTAGATTCCGTTCGTTCTTCATTTCCTACCCGGACAACATTGCGTGGGATCGTGGGCTTTCTCAAGAAATGAATCTCATCCAGTAAATATGTCATCCTACCAGAGGCAGTGCTCATACGTTCTAGCCAAAAATCATTTATATGCATCACGCACTCAATAATCCAATCCCTCCCATTTAAGATATACACGAATGATAAGTTAATAAATTATTTTACCATTAAAGGATGGAATCGGAATGACCACTTTTCGATTTCAATTGGAAGCAGTGGGGGGAAGCGTGGTGGGGCCATAAAGTTCCCAGATGGACGGTATCAGATCCAAAACGATCGCAACGCTAACGGTGCATTTGCAAGTTTGAGGGAAGGAGTGTTGAAATCGAAGCAGTCAACCGCTATTACCTTAATTTCCGGAGGGGACTTTGTGATATGAATAGAGCCTTTTCATTGGTCTTCACAGACTATAATTTTTTAGAACCCTATCGAATTCTTATCTATATTCTCATATAGACATCGAAATACCTTTTCGCTGAGGTTCAGCCAAATTTCCGTCATGTTAATCGTGTAACAGTAAAACAAACTCACTTATGCAAACTTCACATACAAAGCGGTCCGTTTTCATCTCAAGAAAGTCGTTCACCCCATGGTTGGAAAACTATCGATTTATCTCAAAACATCACGCTATCAAATTCCCCCTCCTCTCACTCTTTCGCGTATATATGTCTTATCACTGAGGGTCAGTCAAATTTTCCGTCACCTCATAAATGTAAAGGTCTCAAAGTGGAGGAATTAGGCAGCGTGAGATGTAGTTGTGGGTCAAGTAAATCAAGAGCTTCCAACAAGTGATGGACAACTTTTGTACGAGAAATGGCTAGAAAGCGGCAGAACCGGTCGGTACATCCTGCCACCGTTCAATATAACTGTTACATGCTAGAATCCATATTTCCGTTGGTGATATTTCCGGTTCCCACTCTGCTTTTTCCTTTTGTTTTAATTGCTTCTACTCCTCCCCAAGTTTTGTGTGTCGGAGAAGCAAGATTCACAATATCAAGATGTTCCTGTTGGTTTCATCCATTAAGTTGAGTAAGCAAAACGCCTAAATTCGACCTCGCATTTGAAAGGCCAGGATTAGCGCAAGAGATCAGTTTAGATTTAACAACAATGAATGTGAGTGCGATTTGACGTAGGCTGTACCTATATTAAAGCTTATCATGGGAAAAATTGAAATAATGTAAAATACAATAGTTCAGGAACGAGCATTTATAGTCGTCCGGTACGAATTGCAATAACCAACCCGGTTGTAAACTGAAAAAAAAACTTGTAAATATGACGGGAAATGATGTGCAACAAACATTATTTCATTTTTCTTTCGCGCTTATAACTTTCCTTACTCATAGGTAGTCAATTTAAGTCACATTGGCTTGGTCTTTCAATAATAATATTGTTTGTGATTGAATGAAAAGGAGTCTACTGTACTTTTCAAGGTGTCTACTTGGGACTGAAAGTAGGCCTACAAATTTAAAATCAAGAATTAAAAATAGAGAAACACCGCTTGTTTTTAAAACATAATTTTTACGAATTTAATTTGTAATTTTTTCATAACTATTTTTATCAATTAGTTATTAGCTATCACTGCTTCTGACTTTGATTACGTAGGTATGAAGCTTGTCAGAGTTTATTACAATACAATTTTTATTTATTACATTCAGGCAGGACAACAGCTTAATATCAACGATTCAGACATTTTTAATCGACAAAAGTATTCAAGTATAATAATTGTGTTCGAATACCTACTCTTAGTAAATAAAAAAGTATCCGCGAAAAGTATTTGCCACGTGCGAATACCAATATTTTCGATTATTTTAATTATTCGATTTTTTTACGTATACTTTTCTAATCGTAACTGTATTCGTTAAAGAATTAGTTGATTGACTCACGCACGTATCTGTTAAGTCATGGCTAAAGCATGTTCTATGTCAAAAAAAAAAAAGAAGAAAAGTACTGAACTAGGAAACAGGCTTGACGACTAGGTATGAAGGAGGTGACTGACAACAATGGCGCCAGTTTGTATTGTTTACTCGTAATCATGACAACAAGGTCATAAGGTATTACGCCTTGCATCGATGTAAGGATGCGCTAGTGTCGAAGCCTCGAGAATATCACCTATGATACTTCGAATGCAATTTTTCACATTACTGCGCCAAATTTTTATATCTACAGCTTCAGTCGAATAAAATGAAAGAAGAGTCCAGCCCGCAAATATCTTATTCATGATCGATTCGGAATAATTTCCGCGCAGTGAAAAAATGCAATCAGAAAAAAAAAGATTAGAAGGAAAGAGTCGCTCTAAATCACCCAGACGTTCCTTCAGAAAGACATTAAAACTCACGAAGTGATTTGCATAGGTCGTTAAATCAGCGTTTTTATTAATTCCCCCCAGATTTCCCCTTCCTCCTTGGTCTCTTACTATACTTCTGGTGAGCGATTCCGAAAGGATTTCCGTCTTTAAAGCTTCGCCCCTCTTGTCTTTGAAAGAGGGAAGCTATGAGTTTCTGCGGTTCGGAGAACTACTGCCATAAAAGGAAATGAAGGGGCCATCGAGTTCAGAGAACAAACAGTCCTTTGTTTCATCTTTAATATCTAGAACGTCTCATTTTCTCCTGCAATTTCAGAAATCTAAGAGTTTCGATGGTTCATATTTTATCTCATTTTACCGTTTTGCTATTTCTTTCACGAACTAGAAGAAGCGGCTGCAATTAATATGAGTATTACAGATGAATGCAATTTAATTATCTGATGGCCCATCCCAAAGGTTTACTAGTTATCAACACTCTGTTCAAAAAAATAAATACATAATGTCATGGGCGCCTTAAAAAAAATAAATAGAAAAAAATAAAAATAAATGAATAAAAACAACTTATTGCTAAAAACCGGAGTGTCTAATATTTTGTGGGGTGTTCCAAAGTTTCAGTTAGCCATGTTCTGATCATATATTACATACGGGGTTTAATAATTATAGACCAATGATCTACGTAAAAGGGCTATCTAACACAGAAATAATAAACCATTGTGTAATAATTTTCAGCGTTTTTTTACATAATTTCTTTTCGCTTTTTAACCGTTTGGAGATCGCAAAAACACATTCTGTGTTAAAAAACAAAAAACTTCGGCCTGGCAAGGTTGAACAGCAAAGCAATGAAATTAGATCCACCGCTGCTTTAATCTCGAATAACAAATAGCAAAGGAATTAGATTTGCCGATACTTTCGCCTCGATTTATCGTGACAATACTTTGTTTTTCAATTTTAGGTCCCTTTAAAAGCGTGTTCCACGCAAAAATTAACACCCCCTTAAAATTATTAGGTTTACGTTTCAAGATGCTTAGTAGAAAGTTTTTGTACTTCTCGTAATCATTTTCTCGTATACGAAAATGACCTTTCCGAAACGAGAAGAGGTTTTCGTTACGTGGAAAAACGCTTTTTGGAACGGGAAGAGTCAGCTTTACCCGTGCTCAGCTTTTTTGGAATCGGAGTTACGAGACGAAAACTTGACTTTTCTTTAGGATAACCCTAACTTCGCAACTATCATGCAGTTGTCATGGACACACACACACACACACACACACCCGAAAAAATGCCTATCTTTTCCCTGTGCCGTCTTTTGTTGTTGGTTTGACCCATCTATTTCTATAGTGTTTTTTCCTCCCGCACCTCAACCAGAAGTGTCATTAGCGGCATTTTGTTCTTGCTTTCAACGTTTTATCGACTATTTCACCTTTCTCATTCTCAAGATTTTGTTTCAAGATTCATTTTCTACGTTATAAAGATTGATGTTAGTAGGGAGAAAAGGTACGTTCTGGCGCAGGGGCCAGACAGCCTACCCTCTTCCCACCATTTTTGAGCGATAAAGGTGTTGTACATCTGCAACGTAACTCGATAGAGTCCTACTTTCGTACATGTTCACCAGACAGCCTACCCTCTTCTCGCATTGTTTATTTTAGCGACCGCGACTTTGATTCGGTCTGGAAGGGGGAGGGGGGAGGAGGAGGGCCAACACTTGAATTTTCTGTACATATCGTAAGATCAAAAATAATAATGCGTTGGCCGAGAATCGAACAGACGACCTCCTGGTCACCAGACAAGTGCATTAGCCAACTGAGCCACGACGCTAGATGATGAATTACGAATAAAAGTGTTTCATACGATGCAGCTTTTGAACACCCAATGAAATATAGTTACCCGCCGCCTACCTGCCTAGCCTGGCGGAGTGCTTAGCGGGGGCGGGGGCCGGGGACGCTAATGATAAGGAAATGTGGTTAGATAAGGAAATGCGGCTAATTGTCTTATCGCCGGTAGTCGTAACAACGTGCGGTAGATAAACTCATGGGAGCGGGAAGTAGATAAAGAAAGAGACGCGAGACAATTCAATTTCTTTTTATTCGAACATCATCTATTGATCCATTTTTCAAAGGTAAGTCATTTAATTCTTGAAAAAGCGTAATACCTTCTCGTATTTGGTCATCATCAACATTTCGTACGATGTCAACGTCATCTTTCGCTAAATAGCCGTACTTTTGTAAATATTCTGACGGATTAATCGAATAAACAACATAATATAGGAAAAGAGGGGTCAAATATGCTCCCCGTATAACTATGGCTGAGGTTTCCATGTAAATCACAAATGTCAGCACTATTATTATTCCATTTTAAACCTCTGAACCTGATCTACCCACTTCCTACATTGACCCTTTGTTTCTTTGTTTATCGTCTATTCTTCATAAAAATTGTACACTAGAGATGTACTTTGTGCCTTTCTTAGTCAAAAGCTCCATCACCAACGTCAAGGTGAAGGCACTTCGATGGAGTCCTACATACTAAACATTCATTCTGCTTGGGGGTCTTTACGACCACGCTAGAGGCCCATTCATATAGGTAAAATTTTAGATTACCTTACCTTCCACGATCGAGTTTCCACGACCCCCACCACTACTCTCAGATACTTACCCCAATCCTTATCCGCTCCACCTCCTCCCGCAACTCTCCAATAGCTCCCTTCATCTAAATTTATGATTTAAATAAGAACAAAGGTGTGGAAATTAGTAACACGAATATATCTTTTTTTTATTTATTATAATATTTACAGAGGTTTAACAAAACTTATACACAAAATACAACTCTTTCTTTGTTTCTGTTGGGTGTATGTTTTAACACGTCAATTTTATCTTTATCCTATAATCTAAGTCTATTTCTTCTAATTCTTGTTCCAACCAGTAATTCGAAAGGTAAAATGCATTTATATTGTCTAGCTTTAATATGTACCGGAGTCTACCTCTATGCATAACTTCCTTAATTCCAGCTATTACCAGTTCTGTACCTTCTGCAAATTCTTCTAGTCGATGACAATCCCTAAATTTTATATTTTCTACAATTTCTTGCAATGTAACGATGTTGACTCTCTCCAGCTCCACTTGGGTAAATGGAACGTCTACATTTTTCCATGCGTCCGTGTAAAACTGCAAGTTTTCTATTTTGGCAAATGTGCTATTGTTAAAACTCGTAAATCCATTTGTAGTAAAGGTAGCAAATGGTTGTTCGGTTGGCAAACATATTAATTCCATTCCGTTGTTATAAGGTAATATGACATAACCGTCTGCAACAAGAGCTTCTCTATTATTGTAAATACGTAAAAACGTATTTTTGTGGTAACCCTTTAAGTAGTAGACGTCTCTTTGCCCGTCCTTATCTGCCAACACTCCTACATAGGTATATTTATTTTTATTGTTAACGGTAAACGCGAATACGCTGTACTCTCCAGAGGTTCCTAAGTTTTTCCATCTGGTGTAGAAATAATCTTCTAGTCTCCCCTTTAATTCTGATATCTTCTGTTCTTTCTCCAAAAAATGTTTATATTCCTCTTTAACCGTAGCTGTATTTTCTAAATACTCTATCTTCCTTTTCTTTAATTCTGTTTCCTCCATTTCTAATTTCCGTTTCTTTACAGATAACACAGAAATATGGGAAATCGGTGTTATTTCCTTTAGCGCAAAAGGCATTAGCTTACTATTTTTGTTTACCCTCTTTCTTAGAACTTGAGGTATAATATTGCATGTAGATACCAGTCCGAGCTCCTGGATGTCGATATCTTCCGGGATAGTACTAAACAGTGTGGAAGACCGGGTAAAGAATGTATCTCCAGCCTTAATATAGCATTTTTGAGAAAGACGAACATTTTTCTCCTTGTTACTCGTATCTTCTACGATCTCTATATAATTAATAGGTAAGAAGTTAAAACTAAATGCAGAAAGACAATAATTTACAACTTTTTTTCTTGCGTTAGGTTCCATTGGTAAACTTATCTGTAGACCGGTTAATTTCCTTGTATTACTGTTACCCCAGTATACGTATTGCAGTATATTGTTAAAGACAAGACAGCAACTGTTTTGCAGAATTTCCGACAACTTTGTCCACATTTTAGCAAATGAGATAGAGTATAATGGTGCATTTTGGAAATAAAGTTTGCTATCCTCCAGTAAGGTTAGACAGTCTTCTAAGCAGTTGTATTCCCCTGCCTTGTTATCGGCTATGGAATAATTATATATGGTTGCTTCTAATCTTGCGTCTAATCATTCCTTAACGAATTTTCATGAACACCTTTAGGCCTTGTTTATTATATATCTGTCAGTGTTAAATTTCCCATAAAGGAGGGAGTTTTCAGAATTATTTGAGCCACACTGTGGGGGAGGTAAATAGAAATTTTTTCAGGAACAATTCTGAAAATTTGAAATTCAAACAAATTTTTGAGGTGTCCACAAGAAGAGGGAATACTTTTCAACTGAGTGTAACGAAACGATTAAGATATATTGAGTACGTCGATTTAATTATATATTAATTATCATCCTTCGAGTATTTGTAGATACGTCGGTCGAAACAACAACATAGCGGACCACAAAGATTAGGTGAAGTGATTTTAAGGATATTTCAGCCGAAAAACCTTTCTCACGTCGTTCTTCTGAAGGAAACTGCGGTTAGTATGGTTTTGGTTTTCTGATTACGTTCTACGTATAAAGTCACTGTCAAGGTGTTATCAATCATAGTCTCTGAAGGACGGCACGAAACTTGCAGGAATCTCCCGATTTTTTACCGTTGTAAGTACTCGTTATAATTTGTCTTCCAACGTTATGCATCTTCTTATCAACAACACACATCATGGAACTTTAAACAATGAAACTGGAAGATTTACTCCCTTTAGTTTAGAAAAACTTACTGCTATCGCAATTTCTCAACGCATAGAATTCCGTCATCATCTCACTCAATTGAATCTCCCCCATCCTATAACTCAATTTTTAATGAGAATATGACCTATGTACATGTATAAAAAATGTATACGCACCTTTTTTTTACAAGGACTTTACTGCAATGAGTTAATAGACCTTAACCAGTTAAGAAAATCAGATTATTTTTACCTTCTCTATACAAACTTGATCCATTTGAAGACATATTAGTAGGTATAAAATGTTGGTTCTAGCACAGGTCCAAAGGTTGAATTGAGCGATCAGATTAAAAATATTACTTAGCGACGGAAGGGTGGCGCGCTATCGATTGAGCTACAGCGGGGGAGATAGCGGAGGGCATTGATTTAAGGTTGTAGAATAGCGCGTTTTTTCGCGCCTTGCCATCTTACCGGGGACATGAACCCGTGGAATTTAATAGTTGGAAAAATATTTTAAAGGTCAGGAATATCATTGTTAGGTAATGCATTTAAGAAATAGCAGACCACATTGATTATTGTCTTTCGTAAACTGGTGAGGTGATTCCTCATCATTTCTTGTTAATTTCTCCTCACCATCTCACTCTTCTCTCATTTCTCTCTGCACCTACACCTCTAGTCTACGGGCCCTTCCATAAGGTAAGCATGAACCAGTCTGTAAATTTTAACAAACTATATATTTGCATCAAGTCAAACTTTTTAAAAATAAATGGGGCTTCATATTGTCATTCATGTAGTAATGATAAATTCAGTTTCAATGAGCGTCTTGGGAAATATCATTTTAACCATATGTTGCTCCCTAGCAATTCGATAGAGTTGGGTTATTCATTTAAAAAAAACATGCTATGAATGTAATGAAGTTCTCTATGAGGCTCAGTGCGTTTCAAGATGTGATTCCTGTAACACCTCATTGATAAATGAATCAGATGAGGCAATAAGGAACTCACTATCAATTACTTTAGATGAGGAATTATTGAATATAGATCCTTTAAACAACGAGAGAGAGCATGAACTATAGTTACATTTATTTACAATTATTAGAAGCATGTAATGATTATTTTTTATGTTTATGTATTTAGGTGTAGATATGTTTTTCAGAGTTTCTAAAGCTGAGAGTTTTAGTTATTTATTTATTTTTAATCAAAAAATTTGATAACCTAAAACACCATTATTCAGATTTCATCAATATTCACACAATTTTGATGATTTTTGTCAGGTAAAAGTACCTACATCTATTCAATAATGTCCTACCCAGTAACTGTTAACTGTAACCATTAAACTCACCAAAGTAGACGTTGCGCTGATGGGGGAGTATAATGAAGCTATGTTCAAGTAATA
The DNA here is from genome assembly GCA_030762985.1 of Adelphocoris suturalis. Lineage (NCBI taxonomy): Eukaryota > Metazoa > Arthropoda > Insecta > Hemiptera > Miridae > Adelphocoris > Adelphocoris suturalis. The sequence continues at coordinate 153,548 of JAUMHS010000015.1, read as the reverse complement.
GTATTGGAATTGATTGTATGTGGAATAAAGAGAATAGCTTTTAGGAGTATGGCTCGTTACATTTTTTCAGATTGAGAATAAACCGCCAACTCGGTGTGTAAACCTTCACTTTGATATACAAAACCTCCATTTTGATAGTTAAAACCTCCAAAATTGACGCAAAAAACCGTATAATTGACATGTAAAACTCCAGTTTGATGTAAAAAATCTCCAAATTGATGTGTAAAAGTCCATTTTGATGTGTGAAACCCCAATTTGAAACAAAACAAAACAAAAAACCCTAAAATTTGAAACGAGAAACCTCAAACATTGATGTGTAAAACCCCAAATTGATGGACTCCAATTTGATGTACAAAAACCTCCGAATTGATGTATAAAAGTCCAATTAGATTCCCGAAACCCCCAATTTGAAACAAAAAAAACTAGAATTTTAAATGACCAACTGCCATTTTCGATGTATAAAACTTCAATTGATGTGCAAAACCTCCAATTTGACGAGCAAAAGTCTAGTTTTACGTAAAACCTATCAAATTGATGTGAATTCCTCCAAGTTGATGAGCTAAAACTCCATTTTGATATACATCGTCAGCCAAGCCCCCGCCCGCCATTCCCTTATTCAGCAGCTGCGCTCTCCCTCCTCACACTATTATTTAATAAATCACGTCGGAATGCAGCATGATCGTATGAACGAATTTTCCTAAATTATCTATTACATTGTTGTAAAATTGTGTTGAAATTTGCGCGTTTTTGGGGGACAAGGATAACTTTAATTATAAAGTTTGTACCAAATTAACTTTTTCAAAGTAATATTCCGGCAAACAAATAAATTTATGTATTTTCACAATTTTTAAAAGTGGTCCCGTCGATTTTTAGCGTATATTAATGAAAGTTGAGTACATATTTAGTACATTTTGTGCATAAATTTGTCTTAGTTCATGTTGGTTTGACTTTTTTTAGTAGTATTCTGCTAAAAATACACAATTTTGTAGATTTTTAGCCGTTTTTTACCATTTTTAGCAATTTTTTTAGCGTAAATTTTGAAATTTGACTAATTTAGTGCTCAAAAAGTGTTGTCCAACGAAATCATCCTTTCTTTTGGAATTCTTGATTGTTTGACGTAAGAACGAAGTGTTTATCACAATCTGGAATGATATACAAATATATATATAAAAGCGATAAAATCCAGGAATAATTTCAGAATTTTTTTTTTCATTTTAAAATGTTTGAAAGCCCTGCAATCATGGTCTAGTGGTCAGCACATCCGCCTTCTATGCGGTTGTCCAGGGTTCGAGTCCCTGTCTAACTTGAGAATTTTTAATGACTCAGCATATCTGTAGAGATTCAACTTCGGTTGAGTCCTGTTCCCCAGATATTGTGTTGCATCCAGTACGTTAGCCTAGCGCGCAGATGGCATAGTTCCAGTGACCTTCGGGTTCCATACCTCCCTCAGTATATCTGAGAGATAGGGGTGTGTGCCGCTAATATGGTTAACAATACCGGGCTGTATACCAAAATCTGATTATTCAGTGGCTGGGAAGGCGGTTGATAACATGTTGAGTCAATAAAGTTCAGTCATACATTGTAAAAACCAAAAGTTTTTGTGAAAACTGATGATTTCATTTTGTTATTAAAAAAATTAGTTTAATGATATATATATATATATATATATATATATATATATATATATTTATGTCTATAAATTAATCACAGTTTACCCCCTCCCTTTCCCACTACCGTTTCTCTCTCTCTCTCTCTCTCTCTCTCTCTCTCTCTCTCTCTCTCTCTCTCTCTCTCTCTCTCTCTCTCTCTCTCTCTCTCTCTCTCTCTCTCTCTCTCTCTCCCCCCTATATAAAGGCCACATGATTGAGAAAATAAATCATTAGTTCTTTGACCACCAACGAGTGAACATCTCTATTGTGAAAATGAACAGTGTTTGTGGAAAGTGTTTGAAAGTGAATCCATCCCGTCTCTCTTTGAGCCATATTGAGGATTGTCGTGGTAATCTGAAGTGTAGGTATTGTAGAAAAGAGTTTCTACGTCAACAACGAGCAAATTTTGAAAGACATGAAGATAAATGCAGAGATGAACCTCAACGCAAAAAACTTAAGCTGTGGGAACCGAAGAAGCAAGCAATACTTGAAAAAATTGGACATGGTATGATTAATGGTTATGAAACAGCTTTTAAAAATCGATTACAATCTTGGTTTATTCGAAATGATTCACCCTCGGACTTACCATCTTTTCTCTCAAATGTAGAAGATGTTATAAAGCTTAAAATAAGAGGAGCATTAAACGAATTTACATCAATCAAGGTCAATGTACTTGTAGAGTGTACGTTTAAAAATATGGTTGGCGAGTTACAAGATAAAGCGTTTAAAACAAGGAACAAAGCAATACAAGTTGATACAAATCTCGATGACGTTGTTACAAAATTTAACGAATCATTGAAAAATGAGATGGAAGAGGCTCAGTTGAAAAAAAGCGGATGGTCTTTGGTTAGTATTGAAGGGTTGCGTTTGAGGATTAACAAAAATGTTCCTCTAAAGGGGAGCACTTACATCCGACTCCCTCCGCAAATCGAAAATAAACGAGCTTGTATCAATGTGCAGAATTACGATAATTTTTGTTTTAAATATTCAATTCTAGCCAAGTTTATTACCAAGGATGCACAACGTGCAAGTAAATATGTCGACCTGGATCATCCTTACGATTTTTCTTGCATAGATTTTCCTACGCCTCTAAAGCAGATTAAAAATTTTGAGAATGCCAACAACATTTCTATAAACGTGTATGGATTGGATGACAATTACAAAGTATACCCCCTTAAAGTGACCAAAAAGGAATTACCCGATCACCGCGATCTCCTTCTTATAAGCGATGATTTAGGTGCTCACCATTACGTATATATCAAGAATTTTGAAAAATTGGTCGTGACGCAGTTAACGAAAAATCATTGGCGAATAGTTATCTGTAAAAGGTGTTTTACCAAATTTGATGATCGGTACGGTAAACCAAAAGAGGAAAAATTAGCTGAACACCATAAATACTGCGTTGATAATAAGGTAATTCGTGTAGACATGCCTACGAAAAAACCGCAGGTGGAGTTTGAACATTGTGAGAGAATGTTGAAAGTTCCTTACGTTGTATATGCTGATTTTGAAGCAATACTGGAACCGGTAGCAGACAATTCAACCGAATCCTGCACCAAAGCAATTCAGAAGCATGTACCAATGAGTTATTGTCTCTATGTCAAGAAATCTGATGACGTTGTGGATGTTAAGTTAGAACTACCATTAGAACCGATCATCTACAGGGGAAAGGATGCGGTTTCTCACTTTGTTCAGCAAATTAAAACGATAGCTGAGACGATATCGATTGCTTATTCGGTAAATACTCCAATGACCCCCCTGACAGAAGGAGAAGAGATGATCTACAGATCAGCAAAACTCTGTTACTTATGCGACTTACAGTTTACTGAAAGTGACGGAAAAGTGCGTGATCATTGTCACATTACTGGTAAATACAGGGGTCCAGCGCACAATAGCTGTAATCTGAGATGTAGGAACCCCACATTTATTCCAGTCCTAATACATAATCTGTCAGGGTACGACTCACATTTCATCGTGAAGGAGCTTGGATACGACGATCGGGAAATTGAGGTTATTCCTAACTCCGAAGAAAAGTATATCTCGTTCACAAAAAAAGTAAAAGGAGGGTTCAAAATTCGATACATTGACACCTTCAGGTTCATGTCAGCAAGCCTGGACGCATTGGTAAAAAATCTTCCCGAATTTAAAGAAACGAAAAAGTTCCATTCTCAAGACGATCTAGCTCTAATGAAGCGAAAAGGAGTGTTCCCGTATGAGTACGTCTCATCCTGGGAAAAACTAGAAGAACCCAATTTACCTCCTAAAGAAGCTTTCTACAGCAGATTACATAAAAGTGATATTACGGATGAAGACTATCAACATGCAAAAGCAGTATGGATTCACTTTAATTGTACCACGCTTGGGGAGTATAGTGACCACTACCTCAAGACAGATGTTCTCCTCCTAGCAGATGTGTTTGAAAATTTTAGAAACACAATCCATAGAAGCCATAAACTGGACCCTGCCCATTACTTCACGTTACCTGGATTGTCTTGGGATGCTATGCTGAAGTACTCAAGAATGTCATTGGAGCTTTTAACGGATTACGATCAGATTTTAATGATTGAAAGAGGGATAAGAGGCGGAATTTGTCAAGCTTCTCACCGATATTTCAAAGCTAATAATAAATATATAAAAGATTATAACCAAACAGAAGAATCAACTTTTATCACTTACCAGGACTGTAACAATCTTTATGGATTCGCCATGTCGAAACCTCTACCCTACGGTGGATTCAAATGGTGCAAAGAAGACATCGATATATTAAGCTTGAATGAAGATGACCAGTTCGGATATATCATGGAAGTTGATATCAATTATCCAAAAAACCTACACAAATCACACAACGATCTTCCCTTCCTCGCAGAAACTATCGTACCTCCCGCAGATACCACTACAAAATTAACACCCCATCTAGGAAATCGTGAACGCTATGTGGTGCATTATATGGCACTCAAACAAGCCGTGGCTCACGGCTTAAAAGTCACCAAAATCCATCGTGTGTTAAAATTCAAACAATCACGGTGGTTGCAACCGTACATATCCTTGAACACTGAATTGAGAAAAACCGCTAAAAACAATTTTGAAAAAGATCTATTCAAGTTGATGAATAATGCCATTTTTGGAAAAACGATGGAAAACATTAGGAACCGACTTACCATACATCTTGTCTCAGATACTAAAAAGTTGGAAAAACTTATTGCTAAACCTGAGTTTCTAGATCGAACAATATACAGCGAAAATCTAGCGGCGATACACATGTCTAAAAAATCGATTTTGTTCAATAAGCCCATATACATAGGTATGAGTATACTTGATATTTCGAAGACTACGATGTACGAGTACCACTATGATGTCATGCTACCAAAATTCGGGCTTGAAAATTTGAAACTGTGTTATATGGATACGGATAGTTTTATATATGCAATGAAAACAGACGATCTACAGCTTGATATACAAAAAATGATAGACTATATGGATACATCTGATTATCCCCAAGAACATCCATGCTTTTCTGTTAAAAACAAAAAAGTTCTTGGTAAATTCAAAGATGAAATGAATGGGGAAATAATTTCTGAGTTTATAGCTCTGAGAGCCAAAATGTATGAGATTTTAACAAATAGTGGGCGAGAGATCAAGAAAATCAAGGGTATTAAGAGGAATGTCGTTGAAAATGAAATAAGATTCGAAGATTATTACAACTCCTTATTTTCGAAAAATATAGTTAGAAAGCAAATGGTTGATATCCAATCCAAAAAACACGATGTTTTGACATTGCAAGTTAACAAAATTGCTTTATCCCCATTTGATACCAAAAGAAAAATATTGGAGGATGGTGTATCAACAGTTGCTCATGGGTACTTGGAATAACACAAAGAAAAAAAATATAAAACCACACCGACAGATATATATATAGGTATAGTAATAATTATTACCTTTCGTTTATTTTTTTTATTTTATTTTATTTTTTTCTGTTCAATGTAACCTTAAACATGTTATGGTGTGAACCGTAACAAATTTATCTCCTCAACCTTGGTTCTCTAAGGTACAACACCTTTATCGCCCAAAATGGCTATCTAAGGAATTGTTTTTACCGGAAATCCGACAACCTTCAAAGTCCCCAATGTTGTCCAAAATGGTACTAATAATATTCCTGGAAACACAGCATCCTCCACTTATACTCGAATGATGTAACTTTGGTTATTGATGAACATGTACGAAAGTAGGACTCTATCGAGTTACGTTGCAGGTGTACAACACCTTTATCGCCCAAAATGGCTATCTCAGGAATTGTTTTTACCGGAAATCCGACAACCTTCAAAGTCCCCAATGTTGTCCAAAATGGTACTAATAATATTCCTGGAAACACGGCATCCTCCACTTATACTCGAATGATGTAACTTTGGTTATTGATGAACATGTACGAAAGTAGGACTCTATCGATTTACGTTGCAGGTGTACAACACCTTTATCGCCCAAAATGGCTATCTAAGGAATTGTTTTTACCGGAAATCCAACAACCTCCAAAGTCCCCAATGTTGTCCAAAATGGTACTAATAATATTCCTGGAAACACGGCATCCTCCACTTATACTCGAATGATGTAACTTTGGTTATTGATGAACATGTACGAAAGTAGGACTCTATCGAGTTACGTTGCAGGTGTACAACACCTTTATCGCCCAAAATGGCTATCTAAGGAATTGTTTTTACCGGAAATCCAACAACCTCCAAAGTCCCCCAATGTTGTCCAAAATGGTACTAATAATATTCCTGGAAACACGGCATCCTCCACTTATACTCGAATGATGTAACTTTGGTTAATGATGAACATGTACGAAAGTAGGACTCCATCGAGTTACGTTGCAGGTGTACAACACCTTTATCGCCAAAAATGGCTATCTAAGGAATTTGTTTTTACCGGAAATCCGACAACCTCCAAAGTCCCCCAATGTTGTCCAAAATGGTACTAATAATATTCCTGGAAACACGGCTTGCATCGTTTTTTATAATATATTGTATGAATGGGCCTCTAGCGGGGTCGTAAAGACCCCCAAGCAGTATGAATGTTATATACGATTGTCTAGTTTTTTTAGATGATGTGTATTGTATGAATGGGCCTCTAGCGTGGTCGTAAAGACCCCCAAGCAGTATGAATGTTTAGTATGTAGGACTCCATCGAAGTGCCTTCACCTTGACGTTGGTGATGGAGCTTTTGACTAAGAAAGGCACAAAGTACATCTACATAACAGCTGTACAATTTTTATGAAGAATAGACGATAAACAAAGAAACAAAGGGTCAATGTAGGAACTGGGTAGATCAGGTTCAGAGGTTTAAAATGGAATAATAATAGTGCTGACATTTGTGATTTACATGGAAACCTCAGCCATAGTTATACGGGGAGCATATTTTACCCCTCTTTTCCTATATTATGTTGTTTATTCGATTAATCCGTCAGAATATTTACAAAAGTACGGCTATTTAGCGAAAGATGACGTTGACATCGTACGAAATGTGTCAACATTTCGAGGTTGTTACAACCGGCGATAAGAGAAGAGTCTCAATTAACCGCGCATTTCCTTATCTAACCACATTTCCTTATCATTAGCGTCCCGGGCTCCCGCCCCCGCTAAGCCCTCCACCAGGCTAGGTAGGTAGGCACCAACTATATTTCATTAGGTGTTCAAAAGCTGCATCGTATGAACCACTTATATTCATAGTTCATTATCTAGCGTCGTGGCTCAGTTGGCTAAAGCACTTGTCTCGTGACCAGGAGGTCGTCTGTTCGATTCCCGGTCAACGCATTATTATTTTTGATCTTACGATATGTACAGAAAATTCGAGTGTTGGCCCCTCCTCCCCCTCCCTCCCCCTTCCAGACCGAATCAAAGTCGCGGTCGCTAAAATAAGCAAAGCGAGAAGAGGGTAGGCTGTCTGGTGAACATGTACGAAAGTAGGACTCTATCGAGTTACGTTGCAGATGTACAACACCTTTATCGCTCAACATTGGTGGGAAGAGGGTAGGCTGTCTGGCCCCTGCGCCAGAACGTACCTTTTCTCCCTACTCATGTTCTTCACGGCTGAATCTTTTTTTTTCATGATGTAGTTTGTCTTACTTCATGTTATATTTTAGAAATTGTCTACTGTGAGTTTTGAGCAGTGATTCACTACAAGAGTTACGTTAACGTCTCTGTAAGAGTTCTCTTTCTCTCGGGCTTACGAAAACGCTAAGAAATCAATATGAAAAGGCTAGCAATGTGAAACAGCTTGTTTTCGTGTTTACGAGAAATACCAATAGGTACTAGAATACAAAAACCCTACAGTTAAATAAATCGAGATAAAAAAATGAAATAAAAAAGTACTAAATAATAATAAAATAAATTAATAAATCCATCCGACCGTCTTCGTACGCCGCACAGTTGTTCAAAATCCCAATCTAGATAGACAAAATTGAATTTCCGAGTTGAAAGGTATGACCTCAGCCGGTCTGTACATGTGTGTTCTAATAGGTGTAGACTAGTGGAACTCAGGAACTCAAGGCCGTTATCAATTATTGTTTACGACCTGACGTGTCAGTGAATGCTGAGGACTGCAGTAAAAGGCGATTAGTCACAACTTGTTACCAGTTCACTTTAACGAATTACAAGCAAGTTCACTCGTTTCTATTCAATCTGGAGTAAGAACACGAGAAATCTTCCACAATGACCGAGGTAAGAGATAATGATAGAGACAAGGAAAAACAATTGATTAGGTAAATGGGTATTATTTTTATCATGAAAATAAGTTAATTTTTGGATGTTTATCACGAATAAGACCTAGTAACTCAGATCTGGAACCAGGAATACATGATTAGGTTTGATGCCTACAAAAAGAATCAGATTAAAATCGTTCGCCTCTTTTTGCTTTCAGTAAGTTTATGTGTTTTTTCTTAGGAGAAGAAAATACGATTTCCAGTACCCATCAAACCACGTACTGAGCTGTGCTAGGTCTCATTTAATGAATATTTGCATCTAGTACCTACTACCTACACACTAATGTTTGTTCTAATTCCTGCCTGACTTAGTTATGTTATGCTATAATAGTATGGTTATGTTATAATTTGGACAGTTCAAATTATAACAAGACTTTACAAAAAAGGCCCTTCTGTCCTTAAATTGGGATTTTAAAATTAATCTTCAACGTTTCTCCCCAGAAACTGGGGCTTCTTCAGGGAGACGAAATTCAAAATATCAAATTCAACATAAAATATGGAGAGAAACGTTGTAGATTAATAAAAATGATTTAAAAAGGCCTTTTTTTTTGTAAATGACTTAGTTATCTCAAAATGGGCAATTTCATGATTTCTGATTTTATTTTTTCTTGAAAATATGATGAAATATAGACAAACGCAAAAAAAGAAAAAAAAAAAAAAAAAAGTTAAATCGCTAAAATAAATTAAAAGAAAATCTCATTTATAAGAAAAATAAATGAGCTTAAGAATCGAATTCAGCACCCTTCTAAACCCCTGGAACCAGTGTTTCTTTCTTTTGCAACGAGAAAATTTAATTATGTCTAGCAAGATTGGGTTTTTGAATCACTGTGCGTCATGCAGAGCTTTTTTTCCGAAACTAGTTCACCGTAAGACTTTGAAAATTGATAGGAAGCCTCTCTGGAATAACAACAGACAAATGACCTTACAGGCTCCATTCTGATCAACTGACTGTGCTAAAAGTTATGTCGTCTGTTTGATTACAAGGAAATTCGATAGGGAGCCTCTCTAGGACATCAAGGGAAGAATGAAATTATAGGCTCTACCCAGAGCTCCAGCTGATCGATTCGAAAAGTTAATTCTGCTTACGTAAACTGCGTTTTTTTTCTCCAAAACTGTCATTGAAATGTGAAAACTTTGCATTTTGAGATAGACGTATTGATTTTTGATTAAACTGTGGTCTTCTGGTACTTCCGTACTTCGCAGTTGTTATCTGGGTGTTCCAAAAGTTCTCCTTTTAAAATTCATCATCTTGATTTATAATAAAATAAAAATTCATCTCAGAGGCCCCCTCAGCTCATCACTTGTCATAAGTACCTCGTATTAAATTGTTTTCTTACTACCGCTACTTTAGTTGTTCCGCTACCGACGATCACGAATTTATTAATTTGGAGTCAATCCAGTTGTCTCGAGTCCGTTTTTAAGGCGAAACTCAAGATTGGGAATTAAATTTTCTCTAGCCCTAGATGGTGCTCCAAACCTAGTTTTAAGGGTGACCCCATCCTCCCTCCCGTCACCTGAAAACGTGTCTAAAAATTGCACAAATAAATTAACTTAGTTAACTTAGTCCGCAATTAGGAAAACTTAATTTAGATCCAGTTTCATGAGTATGATTTTCATGTGATTCTCTTGATAACTTGAAATCCTAGTTACTCTCCTCCCCTATTCTATTCTCTTGAATATTCCATTTTGTGATTCATTATGTTGTTACATGTTTATTTCCATGAGCTGAACACCTACCATTGTAATTGAGGTTGTCCGTAATTTTCAATTGAACAAATAATCTTAAAACATGCGGAGTGTTTTCTAATTTTAATATGGTTTTTTCAAAAAATCAATAATTTCACCCCCTTTTGTAATTTTCATTATTTACCAACTTGGCTTGGTGTATCTTCTCTAACTAATCTCCTTAAATCGAGGTGGTATCGACGTGGTATTCCTCCCGTCCTGTCATTCGCGAATTAGTTCACAACCAATTCAATTACGAAGAGCAGAACCATCGGCTGAGTGGTGTGAAGGTGATAAGACAGACAGACAGACAGATGTGCCTCATCTCACCCCCTGAGGTAATCTCTTCCCCCCGCTGTTTCCCCTTCAGAGACATGATTAATCGGATAGCGGCAACCTCCAGCTGACCACGTCTACATTTGATTACTCTCCATCTGTTCCGCTCTCTGGGACTGTCTGTTTTATATCCTACCGAGTTTGGGTGTGCGGTCGCGTTAATTTTTGTTTTTACTTCTATACTGAGGGAAACTTTTTTTTTTTTACGAAGATAAGAAGTAAGTTGAGTGATCAAGGACAGACGGTAGTAACTGGAATATGACATCAGTTACTAATCGATCAAAATAATTAGTACAGTCATGAGATCCAAAAATCAAGGGCTTTGTAATACAGTATCTACGAGGGTGGATTTTTTTTTTTTTTATTTTGGAATCCACGCATTTTGAAACGTAAGCCAACGTGGTCGACCACGAAAATGTTGATGGTGAATAAAGAATGAACAAATTCTGTATTTTGCACCCATTTGTTGCGTTACAGAGGGTGACGGCTGACATATGACTTGAACATATAATAGTTAATTACCTAATTTAATTGATAAAAAAATAACGATTTAAAAGAATTACATATTACTACACTACTTATTAAACTACGACATTGTTTTTAAATCTTTCAAAATAATCTATCTTCAAACAAAATATCGATTTTTCTCTTAACAAAACTAACAACTACAATTTGCAAAGATCAATAAGCTAATCTGTTTACTCATAGAATAGAATAGAATAGAATAGTTATTTATTTGTCGTTCACACAACGGTATATGACAATTGTCAAAAGGGCTTATCAACTAAATTTACAAATATATCACAAAAACATTAAATATTTACAACATATTCACAAATAATTATTTGCGAAGTCAAAGAAATCATCAAAATTATAAGGGACTATCTGGATTAATAAATTTTTACATATTTTTCCAAAGATTGAATGTTTTTCCTGACGAACATACTGCGGCAAAGCGTTAAAGAATTTAATCCCCCACCAATTTGCTGAATTTCGGCTGACGTTCAAACGGACTAACGGGAGTGCCAGAGTCCGCATTTTTCGTGTTATACGAATGAGATGGACGACGGTAATCCGCAACGTTCACATGGACATACATCAAACATTCAAAAATGTAGAAAGCAGGAATCATAGTCATTACACCTAAGTCGAGAAATACATCACGACAGTCATATCGGTAGGAAAGACCCGCTACCGCTCTGATCGCTCTTTGACTAGAAAAGATCATGTCACTATGGGGTGAGTGCCCCCAGCATAGAATGCAGTACGTTGCTTTGCTCTGGAAAACTGCGTAATAAGCAGTTAATACTGCGGATTTCGACAGCTTTTCAGTGAGTCGACGGAGTAGATATATCACGCTGCTCAATGTGACCAGTTTTTCACAATGATCTTTCCAGCTCAACTTTGAGTCTACAAATACTCCCAGGGTTCTGACAGCATCACGGTTACTCACAATATTCGAAAGATCTCTAAGTCCAAAAAACATTTGTTTCGTTTTGGAATCATTTACTGCAAGTCGATTGCTGTGGAACCAAGAACTTTGATTTCACAAAACATTTCAAAAATACTTGTTAACTGAAGTTTTTGTTGTTATTGGAGATGCTAAATCGAATGAATTATCAGAATTCCAAGCTCAATCTCCATTCTTATAGAAACTAGTTTTCTCGTTCGCTTTACTCGCTCGGTATGGCTGAATAGATCCGATGGCCTTTACTATGTAAGGGTTATTTGAAATGTGTAGGGGAAGTTGCTCACTTCGCTTGCTCTCTGTGGGATGTATAGATGCGATGGGATATTAATAGTCTATCCCTAGTTCGTAGGAAAAACCCCGTTGAAATCCGACGTGTGTAGGGGATGTTGCTCGCTTCGCTCGCTAGGGGTGGGTTTTCTCGCTAGCTCGGTGTGGGATGTATAGATGTGACTGGATATATAGTCCCCATACCTTCGAGACCTACAGCCCATGGTTCGGGTGGGATTAGAAAATTTTAAAATCGCTTATGCCCCCTTTCGGAAAAATCCAAGAAGATCCCACCACTCGTAGACTCCCCCCACTCAGCCATTTGGCCGTGCATAGCATGGGCAAACAAACAAACAGAGTTTCATTCTTATAATAGTATACCTTGATAATTTGGCATAACATAATGGTGTATTTGTATCTTCAACGCGTTTCACATCCTATTCAAAATAAGGTACATACCTACTTGAAATATTTTTGAGTTTCTGCTACACGTAAAAAGTAGATTATACTTTTTTTGAACTTCGTAAGGATGCTAATCAGGGGACCCACCTGTTTTATTAATAGGCTATTGATATTTTCCCCCATTTTTCTTATTTTTTTTCTTGAGGACGATGTAACCCACCTAGAACCTCTAAGCGATCCACCGGTGGGTTGCGACTCACCAGTAGATCAGCCCTTTACTAAATGCGAATTAATCGCCAACTTTTTACTAACTTACGTAGGTATTTATTTCAAGTCAAGTTTTTGCCGAAACTGCAGAGGCTCTAATTAATTTCGCAATCTAAATTTGACTCAACATCCTCAGCAATTACTTCCGAACATTTTTCGCTCCTCTTGCCATCTCACAACGATTTATCAGGTAATTACGAATATTACCTGGGATAATAATTAAGTACCTACCGGAGTGGGTGGGGCGTCTATATTCAAAAAATAATGGCACGAGTCCCTCCTATGACACAGACACCACGGCCATAAATTCGGGAATTGACTAAATACTGAGTTAGTGGCAATTTTTGAAGGAATTATCAGAGTAATTTACTTCCGAAATGACCTCCTCTCCAACCCTCCCGCGTTAAAGGTAGTAATTTGGTTCTGGTAACAAATTGATGGGAACCATTACTTATTTAAGGGCGAGCGAAAATGAGTAGCACAGAATTGAAGGGAAAACGCTTGAAGAGGGGATGGGCAATTTGGTTTCGCTTTTATGCCTCAATTAAGCTCCAGTTAAGAAAAGGATAGGAGTCAGCCTGTAATGAGGCCGATTACTTCATTAGCATCCGCAATTCCCTCCGCAGGTCGTAATCCGGTTGAAGGCGAGAGCCTTTATGTTGGTACGTTGTAAGCTTTGAGCCTAACTCTCTGGTAACCGCGTTTCTCTTTTAGGTTAGCTGGGACCTTTTCTTGATAAAGTTATGTTTATACATCATGCATCAGTTCATATTGGTTGTAAGCTTCTACTGCACTGTGTGAACAACTTTCCAACGCAGGAATTGACCGAACTTATGGCCAATTTTACCCCTGATATTGCTATGCTTTAATCACTTTCACTATTTTTTTTTATATTATAGAAACAATCAACCTTTTCCTTAAAAAAAAAAAAAAAAGCCTTCGTAAACAGATTACAACATATTACTATGTAGGTAATTTTAACCCACCTACTGTTTCTAGCGGGAAATTATATATCCGCTGCATTTCATAAAACGTAAGCTATTGGAAAGTTAGATAATGGCTGAAGCATGTTCCATGCTGAATTTTTAAGTGTATGTTATGTTACAAAATTAATCGGAATTACGATCATTGCAATAGAATCTAGGATACTAATATAATTGCAATATATAGCATTTCCAAGTCGAATTGAGAATTTTCCAAACCAAATTGAGAATTTTCCAAACCAATTTGAGATTTTTCCAAACCAATTTGAGATTTTTCCAAACCAATTTGAGATTTTTCCAAACCAATTTGAGAATTTTCCAAAACAATTTGAGAATTTTCCTAACTAAGAATGTTCTAAAAAAGAAAGGAGAAGGGGATCATCCAAACCAAAGTGACAATTTTTCAAAGCAAATCAAAACTTTTAAATAGGAATAAAATTGCACAATACATCGTTAAAAGAAAGAAATTCGCATTTTTTCATTTAAAAAAATCACTTTTTTCATATTTTTGAGAAAAGTTAGGTATTATGAAAATTCAATGTAGAGGGTTCCCAGCTGCTACGTTCGTTAATTGCACGAACATGTCCATCATCCAATTTGTGCAATCAGCTGATGAAATGGTGGGGATGCTTCGAGCTATCACTTCACTCAAAACGAGATCCTGCGGTGACTCAATAAGAACGTTTCTCACGTAAAGCTTGATTTTTGAGAAAGCATTCTTCTTTTAGCGAATTTTTGAAGAAAATTAAGCTATTGCTCTCGCCTCAAAATTTGTAGAATGTGAATTTTTGAAAAAATTTTATGCAGAAATCCGTTTCAGGCTATTCTGAATCATATTCTGAAGTTTACCGCATTAGCGAATTTTCTTAGAAAATAAAGCTATTGCAATGGCTCCAAAAATTTTAAAATAAAAATTTTCAAAAATTTTCCTCATCGAAATCTGTTTTGAGGCATTCTGAAATGATTCCTGGATTTTACCGCTTTTTTATATGTATATATATATATATATATATATATATATATATAAGTATATATATGTATGTGTCATTCCAGACGATAACTCTCGATAGAATTGAGATAAAAACTTCGTTCTTTCGCCAAAAAATCAAGCATTTCAAAAGAAAGGATGAGTTCGTTGGACAACACTTTTTGAGCACATTAAATTGGTCAAATTCCAAAAAATGTACTTAAAAAATCACTAAAAAAGGCAAAAAACCGCTAAAAATTAACAAATTTCTATTTTTTAGCAGAATGCTACTCGAAAAAAATTAATCGAACATGAACTAGGACATTTAAAAATTTAAGCACAAAATTGTACTGAAAAATTTACTTAAATTTCATTAAAATATGCTAAAAATCGATAGGAGCACTTGAAAAAATTGTAAAAATCCACAAAATTATTTGTTTATTGGAATATTACTGACAAAAAGTTAGTTTGCTATAAAATGTGTAATAAAATTTTTATTTGTCCACAAAGTGCTCAAATTTCAACAGAATTTAACATAAATGTAATACGACCATTTATGAAAATTCGCTCATACGATCATGCTGCATGACTGGAACTTTTTTTTATGTATGTATGTATGTGTCATTCCAGACGATAACTGTCCGTAGAATTGTGCTAGAAACTTCAAACAAATTTTAAAATGTTAAGGACACAAAACGAAAGTTCAAGTTCGTTGGCCAGCATGATCGGATTACATCTTCGGGTTGAAATTTTCAAAAATGTAGTCAAAAATTTCAAAATAGCCTGTTTTATGCGATTTGTTGTGCGAAATAATTTTTTCAGTACTAACATGTGGTATATTCGGAATGAGCGTAAAATTTTCTATAAGAATATTTATCAAGTTTTCAAAAATTTCAAAGTTGAAAAATCTGTCAAAAATCGAAATAATGCCGTCGCTAGTTGTAAATAGCGACTGAAATGTCGAAGATTTCTTCAAAAATTCGCTCATGGGGGTCATGCTGCATGAATGGACTTTTGTTTTTCTTCTAGATTCTCAAATTGTTTTGGAAAAATCTAAAATTGGCTTGGAAAATTCTCAAATTGGTTTGGAAAAATCTCAAATTGGTTTGGAAAATTCTCAATTTGGTTTGGAAAATTCTCAATTTGGTTTGGAAAATTCTCAATTCGACTTGGCTATAATTATAATATAAATAAATTGTTGTATGATAATTTGTTCGCACTATACACAAATATATGATAATCAGTAATTTTCTGTCATGAGGAAATTTCGCACCCGTCCTAGAATAAGGGTACAACTCAAAAATCGCGATTTTTGAGTTAGTTGTGGTTCTGAGAAGTAGAAACGGTCTAGTTTGTCTGTAGAAGGTGGAGATATGTGTAGGGCACTCTAATTCCGCCAGAGAGTGCGTGTGTCTTTCTTCTATGGACGGAGTAACCAATTCACGTCCTAGGAAGAAAGACACAACTCAGATGAGTTCAAATAGTCTGTGTTATTTTTGAGTTGTTTCCTTTTTGTGTGGACAATTTTAACTTGTGTCTTTCTTTTCTGAACATTTTGGATCCTGACTGGTGAGATTTCAGTGTTTGAGATGGAACAACTCAAAAATTCTTAAAAAATCAACAAAACCGTTCCCCCCACTCCCTTCCCACTGTCAAAAAAACTATTTATTCACCATGGGGCGTTAGAGTAATAATGTAGGAAACAAGTTGCGCAAAGATAAATAATGTTCATCGTGTTCCAAAGAACGGGTAGCCAATGGTGTGGAAGACTTTGAATGCGATTTGCCGAAAATGATAATTTTTGAGTTGTACCCTTATTCTAGGATGGGTGCGATTTGTCTGAGGTCCTTCTGTGGAGTTAGTTAGGCTGTTGTCCATACAAAATGATGGAGTTTCCCCGAATTTGTTATCGTAAGAAGAGAATTGAGTCTTCTGCGACGAAGGCGTGGCGTCGGGGAAACGACAAGCGAACAACAACAGCGGCAGGCCAGGTGAAGAAAGCCAAGAAGCGACGAGAATCGATATTTGCTAAACACATTGAATGTAAACACCGCGGTCGTATGGCCGTAGGGGGTGAACGTTGACGGGAGGTAATTCGTTTTGGCAGGCTGTACTTGTTATCTTTAGCTCCCTGAAAAACTCAGGTTGACTGTGGTGGGGGTGGAGTGGAGGGGATCGTTAATCCGGGGATAGAAAAACATTTATTTTGGAGGCACTCGGTTTTGGAAGGTCCCCCCCCTCCCCTTCTCTCCTCTTCGAGTCAACATTTCAACAGATACCGAACGTTTCGTGGGGAGGAAATTCCCCTGAGAAGGTCCAACAGGTGAAAACCATATCGCGTCCTCCACCTGTCATTTTGCTGTATTTTTTTTCAACGATTTATAAATTTTTTCCGGGGAGAATCGTGGAAACGAAAGGAACATAAAAGTGTACTATGACTATCTGTGTACGTGAATCCAATTATGACGCATATTGAAAAACAATATTATGAAAACCGTTGTCTATGCATTTATCTATTCACAAAACGGGCGGTGCACAGGGCGTAATCTGAGTAATTGGGGGAAGGGAACTCAAAAGACAGAGAAAAGTTGCAATGGAAACTTCCGATCACAATGTACGTCGACAAGAGTATCTAAAGTTTAACAACATCGGTTGCCAAACCATCAAAGACCGATTTGGTGAGCGTATTGGATGAGGTAATTTATGAACTGATTTGATGGTAGATTGTGGTGGAGTAATATGATTGGGCGCGTTTGCAGGTATTGAAGAGTTGGAGACGCTGGCTGGTAGTGGCTGTATGGTGCTTGTTTGGAAGGGATTGGTTTTCGTGAAGGGATTAATGCGGGATGACTTCTGAAGGAGGCAAGGTAGGTGGTTCATGATTTGGTGTAGTGTGATAGTAGGGATTGATGTTGGCGGAAGTTTTTTTTAGGGAAAAATGTATGTTTTCAGTTGATGCGGTTAGTTGCTGGAGTTGGCTTGCAGTATTGAGTTGGATGATGGAAGGGATAGAGAGGCAGAAAGAGATAGCTTGTTGATTGTTGTAAGTTTGTTACCTCTTTTTTGTTATTATTTGATTATAGGGCCCATTATTATATTTTTATTTGTTATTATGTATATTTGTTGGAAGTTAGTTCGA
This sequence comes from Adelphocoris suturalis, assembly GCA_030762985.1. Classification (NCBI taxonomy): domain Eukaryota; kingdom Metazoa; phylum Arthropoda; class Insecta; order Hemiptera; family Miridae; genus Adelphocoris; species Adelphocoris suturalis. The sequence goes on along the minus strand of JAUMHS010000015.1, from coordinate 135,591 downwards.
AATTTGTTAGATTTGTAAGATTTTTATTGATGCCTGCAGGTCAGAATGACGTTTTAGGATTATATTTCGGGGGTTGTACGAGCTTACAAAAAAGACCATGCATCAGGACTCGAACTCATGACCCTTGTCTCACGAGACTAGTTTCATAACCAATAGCTACGCCACAAATATCGTTTGAAGAAACAATCACAATACTCCACCACTCAGTTTGAAATACATCGACTGAAGCGCCACAATAGCGGAGTTTTGAAAACTAAAAATCGTTGGGGATCTAGTCACTCACTACCTTTTATTTATGGGCAGACCATTTGCCTACTATGTTGATTGTTTGGAGAATAAAGTGACTGGGGGTTGTTTGTGATTAAAATTTTTTCAGAAGTCATGTTCTATTATAATGTATCTCATACTGTGATGAAATTAATTACAGAGCCTGAGGAAGAGGGTATCGAATCACCCGAATGCACTCGCAAAAAACTGAAAGCAGTCTGAATTTCCTCTTCCGAATTCCAGAAGAAGAGAGACTTTAGGGCGAACTAGGTTTTAAAAAGATTGTATCAACAAAGGGGGGAAATTTATCACTCTCTTTGTTTAATATCAACTCTTCCCTAAATTCTTAATCTAGTTCTAAATTGGGCACTGACAATAGTCGCTATCTTTCGAACTTGGACCTTTTTTCAAATGCTCTCCCGTTATTTTATTCCTTGATCCTATTTATTTTATAATTTAATAGAAAAGCCAAATTTGAAGAAAACTTCGTATGGCGGTCTTTTCAACTGTCCTGGCATTTACATTAAATAGAATCGTCGAGATTGTTTCGTCTTTGCGAAGGAAAACTGCGACGCCGGGATTTTATCTCATTTCTTTTTTCTTCCCATTTTCTTAGAGCAATAACACCGGATATCAAACGTTCGCCCATTTTCTCTACCAATCTATTCCCAGTCTTGGTTGGAGAATACTGAGACTATGAGTATCATCTAAATTCTAAAGGAAAACAACTATTCTAGAAATAGGAAAAATCTAGATGTCTTCCCTGATTTGAATTTGTTTTGATAGTGCTCCTTCCCGCTTGTTCTGTAAATCGTAACGGGAACAAGGTAGAGTCCGGTATTGTTTCCATCTGTAGTTGACAATATTTGATGCGATATCAGGCGGTACAAGCTCTTTCTGTCTTTATCTGTATTGCTGGATTTTTTCCCTGTAAACCTTATTTCCATCTATTGTGAGTTTGGGAAGTTCTCTGGTCGACAACGACCTCCCGAGTCACTGCAGCAGCAACTGAAAAAAATTTCATAGAGATAGTAACGTAATTGTTTTCTATTGAAATGAGGCGGTTTTTAAAAATTCATTTTGGATTGATATTAATTCTGCTTCCTCACTATCGAAAGTAGGGAAGCTTTGTGTTCTTGATTGAAGTCAAAAAAATTGCTACCCTCCAAAATAAAAATGCCCACTTGCTTTTTGCGTTCCAGAGCTTCCTGATCAATTTCGGTTCCGTGTCTGTCTGCCTGTCTAATACGCCTGCCTGTCTGTCTGTGGTAAATCCTTGCCACGTCCAAAACTATACCAAAGTTCAGCCCGGTTCCGATCTTCCGATGGAATTTTCAGGGGTTGTGCGGGTTAGCTCCTAGACAGTCCGCAATAACTTTCAATAACTAACCCGCACAGTTAGTTCCTAGACGATCCCCTACAATTTTAAGTACCGTCGAATCAACAGTAGCTTGTGCGCATGCGTAAACGTGAAATTCTCTTAAGGTCGATTTCTCATCATCTGTTGGTCCGATTTCGTTCAAACTCGGTAGGTGTTTGGGTAAATATTTTCAAAAGATGTGCTATAAATTATATTGCAATTGGTAGAATAATAATCATTGCGCATGCGCGAAACTAATATCGGTTGACACAGTAAACTCAGAGACTTATGGAACGATTTTAATGAAATTTTCAGGGACTGTGCGGAACAGCATGTCGACGGTCCCAAAGTTTCATTGTCGTCACATAAATAATAGTTCGTGCGCATGCGCAAACGTTAATTTATTATAACGGCTATTGCTCATCATCTGTTGGTTCGATCTCGTTCAAATTCGGTAGGTAATTGGGTAATTGTTCCAGAGCAATGCCCTATGAGGTATATCGTGATTGATGGAGTAATAACTACACCATATGCGCAAGACTAAAATTGATCGACACAGACAAAACACCGAGACTAATGGACCGATTTTTATGAAATTTTCAAGGCTTGTGCGGTTCAGCTCCTTCACGTTTCTCTATGAATTTCATTGCCATTGGATTAATAGTAGTCTGTGCTCATGCGCAAACATTATTTTTATATATGTCGACTCATCAATCGACTCGTACTTTGTTCTTCTATACGTCCCTGTTACAATTTGTGAGGAAGCTATACTGCCCACCTAACTTGGCAGACGTTTCATCAGTGATCCTGTGTAACCAAAAGCATCACCTGTTAGCAAAATAAAGCTAACATGAGATATTGCCCGAAGACAAGCCTGAGAAACCCATATCTTTAACCTGAAATTAATTTCCCCTTGAGTAACACATTTACTTCTAAAAGTTGGGAAAATCTGAAACTTTGAGAATCGAATATTTATTATACTATGACGACCAATTAAGGCCATATCACACTTGAATTTTTTCAGTTTTTTCTCGTACTTTTAGTGCTTCTTTTCCATTTGAAGTGCTTTTTTCCATGGTCAGCTGTGAATATTGAATAGGAATAAGTGCAAAAAAAAGCACATTCTGGCGGAATTCAGTTTTATTAAGTTTGTCAGGTTAGGGTTCCTAGGGGTTTTCCATTGAATTGTTACCTTCCCAAAGGTTACGTTTTAGCATTTTTCGCGATGAGGTAAAAATTAGAACATGTTCTAATTCTCCCAAGTGAGCTTAAAAATGCTCCACCAGGTTGCGCAATGGTCGAAAAAGCTGACCTTGGAAAAAAACACTTTGTCTTCTATACGTTCGAGCATTAAAAATGCGAGAAAAAAGCTGAAAATATGCAAGTGTGATACGGCCTTTAAGTCATATTTTTACGCGATTCCACTCATTAGTGAATGATAAAATACGGAGTATTTTTCTGTCATAACAAACTTGCCGATCTTCTGCTTTTTTCCTGACCAAGAACCTCTTCGACCAGGTCATCTGTAGCAACAATTTTACGTATCTAATCACATAAGATAGAACAAGAAATGATGAGTGAAGTTGAATCTCATACCAATTACTTAATAAACATTACATATTATCAGACCATCCAAGAGAAAGATGGTTGTCATCTTCGTCGACGAAGCTTTTGCTGAAGCACGATATCCATTTCCCTGAAAGGTAAGGATATCCCGATATCCCTCTCCTGAAATGTAAGGAGTGATGAATCGGAATGGAAATATTTAGCATTTATGAAGGGCCAGTAAAACATAAAACTTGCGACGCCATTACAAAACAAAATGAAAACACCAATCTGTGAAATGGACGAGTCAACACGGTATTGGCTTTTTTCTTCTTCTTCTTTCTGTCATGACTCCCTACCACGCCAATCATAAATCTCGTTGATATGATTAGACAGAGTCGTGCGGAAAGGGCAACATATCATAAAACCTCTCAACAAATCAACCCCTGTGTTTTTCCTCCGACCGCCGAGCTTATTTATGGAATGGCGGAGGCCTTGTCATTCTTGTTGCAGGAGTAAAAGAAAAATTTATGAACGGCTCATGAAGCTGCGATAAGCAGTTGGTTTTTATGAAGCTCCTCTAGTTAATATGGAAAACGAAAGGTAAGTCGGTCTTTTAGTTACCTACGTGATTGGATGTGTGAAGACAACCCAGAATCTAAAACACTGCAAATTATTACTCAAAGGTTCAATGTTCTTGTAATGGATCACGTTTTTACGAGAACTCTAGTCTATATTACTAAACGAAGTCTATTATTATACATTATCTAAATATGGAGTAGGCACTTACAGAAGGGAAATTAAATAAATTGAACAAAACTCTTCACTTTATTACTCCTTCAGTATTCAACAAGAGCTTACCTGTCAACTGAAAATTAATTAGGTGAAATTAGTCAAATACCCACGCTTCACAAGTCCATCTATAGGCGACAGAAAGTTATAATGATTGGAATTTTATCAACTAACACGATCGTCGTTGTTTATAAGCAATTTTTACCCATTTCCATATACCTATATATACAATGGACGGTAGGAAATAATTTTAAGAACTAATAGGTACACGTATAGATACTATCAATATCCCTTCGAAAAGTAACTAGATATCTACAGCTAATCACCAAAACGGGTCCTAAAAATTTTGTCACTTCACGAAATTCACATTATTATAATTTTTGTCGCATATATATGGACTTGTGAATCGTGGGTAGGCTTTATTTTATCCCAATATCTTCAAGTTGGTGGTTGCCTACGCCAAGGTTGATATAATTTAATTATCATATGTTGTACTTATTGTATTCAGATGACACCTCTCGTTAAATGCAGTACCTAGGGCTAAAACGATATAGGTTTTTATTTGGTTCAATTATTTCATCCTCGGTAGACGTTTACGTCAATGCAGTCATATTTAGATTATATATATATATATATATATATATATATATATATATATATATATATATATATATATATCAAGTACTAAACATGTGAATAGCTCTATATACATGGTTTAATTTGTTATTTGGTTGACTAGTGATTTATATCTATATTCGGGAGGTAGAATGACCAGTCTAGTATGTCACCGTTGTATGTCTAGTATGTCTAGTCTGGTATGTCACCATTGTATGTCAACTGGCTTCACCAACAACACGTGTGTTCACTACTTCTCATATGTCTTTTCATCTGACTTCGAAGATCCAGTACATCCATCATTCACATGAATAGGACCCAGCTCTTGGGTTGAAACGTCGTGATTTAACAACTAAAAAACTCAAGACTAGACTGGTCATTCAACCTCCCGAATATTACATGGTTTAAAATAAACCTGTGATCTGCGTACACTAAATAAATAATTAACCCTGCAGCGATTTCATCTCTTCCTCGGTGGATCACAAAGGTTCATTATAGAAAATATTAAATCGAAATTGTACATAACCAGAGTGTTTCGGGAGCTTTCCGGCCCAATTTCAAGTGGACAGGACCACTGCGGCGAGCAGCGCGGAACAGACACTCACACACACACCACATACAAACAAATGCACACCGGGTCAGAGTTGAGACTCACTCCGTTATCTATAATTTGTACTGGACGGACATGCAGAAACACGCATTTGTACACACCAATTCACCTCAATCCATACCTATTGATATTTATCTGTTCTAAGAAGAAAGGAAGTCAATCTACGTATTGAAGGAATTCCAACGAATGATTTCAGACCAATTGTACTATTCTCCTATATATGAAGCAATTAAATTCCTCCAGCCCATTATTAGTACGAAGTTAGTGTTTACAATGAAAGAAAAAGAGGATAGGGCGGCTAGATTGATCGGTTGCCTGCTTGGCGCCAGTAGAGCGGAGGAGGGGTCTGTCATTCCCACCCGACGCGAATCCACTGAAACAACAAACAGCGAGATTAAAGTTGAAGAGCCCAAAGAGATAACCCGGGCTACCAGTTGCAGTCTCGTCACAATGCGGGGAGTGCGTTCGAAGGCTCACGAACCCAGGAAAAAGCTATCAGCGGAACAGAACCGCTTTGAAATGGGTTTCAGCGCAATTAGACTTTCTGATCAGCGATACAGCGGAATTGACAGGCAGCTATTATGGATTGAGTGAGCACCTAAGTCTCGGATTGTGTATACTTTTCAATGGAGATCCAAACTCGAGAAGCTAAAGCAAAGCGCAGCACCAAAGTAAAAACGTCTGCCAAGTTGGGTGGGCAGTATAGCTTGAATTCAACGACAATGCATTTTATAGGGGAACGTCTAGGAGCTAAACCGCGAAATCCTCGAAAATTTCATAAAAATAGGTTCATTAGTCTCGGAGTTTTAATTTTTAAATTTTTTTTTAAATTTATATTTGCGCATGCGCAAAATGGAGTAATGATTTGAGAAGTAGGTATGTAATCAATAGTGGACCATTTTCAGCCTAACCCGCATATTCCCTGAAATTTTTATTAAAATCAGATTAAAACTGTTGAAATTAATATTCGCTCATGCGCAATATTTATTAATGATAGGATTATGTTGAACATGCTATGGAATGTTCAAATTAACCTCTTCCACCTATCTTCCAAATTTGAGCGATATCGGACAACGGGGGCTTGAGAAAATGATGGTTGATGGAGTTTACGTTTGCGCATGCGCCGAGTGAAGTATTGATTTGGGAACGATGAATCTCTTAGGGTACCATCTTCACCCTAACTCGCACATACCATGGACATTTCATAAGAAGCGGTTGAATATTGTGGAAATTTACAAGGATTTGTGGATATGCACACACACACAGATACACATAGAGATAGGGAGAGAAAGAAACAGTACGAAAGTTGCCCAGAATAGTCTAATACGGTAAAATACGAGTGGAAATTTTGCCACTGAAAAACAAAAAACAACAACCGTTTCATTTTAGTGGAGTCCACAACTTTTAAATCTCTCAAAAGTGAAAACAATGCTTTCGCTACTTACCTATAGGTAGACTTGGGAACAATTTAAGAGAAAAAATTTAGCATTTAGATACCAATACTTCACTAGCAGGTACATTGCACGGACAGTAGTTAATAAAATAGTAGTTACAATTAATTCCATTGGAACTATATCACCTGATAATTCCAATATTGGCATTATATCAGCTGATATTTTCAAGGTAATTTTTATTTATTCCTGTGTCACCATCTAGCGATATTTGATGGAATTTATAGCTTGATCGGCAAATCAATAGATCCGCTAGCAGCTCGTGATTTCTCTATCTTCTCGCGCTTAGAAACTCGAAGGTTTTTTTCGATGCTCAAGCTATATGAAGGAAAACGAACTATTCAACGTACAGCGTTGCAAGTGGTTTTAATCGATTCTTTTGGATTGAATCTATCATTGACAAGCAATAATAATTATTACTGTTATTCAGAAAGTTTTCGAGATCTCGATTTTTCCCGTAGAGATGTGCGGATCCCGATATTTGTTGTAACTGTTCCAACCTGATCCAGTTTCGCTCGAGGTACCTACAGTTCCGAATTACCGATCCAGTCCCGCTTACCGACCCGGGCTCATATTATGGTTTCTACATCCGTGCCTTTACTTGGATCCCTAACTACTTTTCCATTTCAGAAGCAATGATGTAGGTATCTGCCTACCGACCTTTAATCTTTTGACTTTGACTACGCAATCTCTTTTCCTCTGTGGGTGTAGGAATTCCATAAAATTATTTCATTCAACAAAGAGTGGAGTGAGTGAATTCTAAGTTTATCACTTCCTATGAGAGAAACAGAATCGATAAGTAAATCGAGATAATACCTAAGTATTATAGTTGTATGAGCAAATTTTCTTACATTATTGTATTATATTTGTGTTAAGATGTATTGAAATTTGAGTACTTTATGTGCATTGAAATTGGGAACTAAAAATATCTCAATTAGAATACATTTTTAGATTTTTTCTTCTTTCTTTTTATTCGGTTTTATTGATTTTTCTAACTCATACTATTGATTAAATTGGGGTGCATTTGTCAGCATATATTTTGTGCATAAATGTTTTATTGTAAGTACGTTTACTACTTCATAGTTGATAAACATTTTCTAAGTAGTATTCTGCTTAACAGACCAAACAAGAGACTATTTAAAATTCACCGATGGGAGGGGGGGGGGAGGGGGAGGGGGTGTGAGGCAGTTGTTGAATGGGTTGCATTGCGTCCTAGGCGGGAACGAGTTAGATAGCCACTTGTGTAAAGTTTCATTGCGGTCACGATCCGGGTCACACTTGGATTTCGATATTAGTCAGTTCCGATGGTAAAACAAAATCGAGAAGGAGAACGAACTCGATCTCTGGTCAAAACCATAGCTACGGATCGAGAACAGCTGGTTCAGATGATAACGACAAAATCGAGAAGGAGAGAAAACCTAAACCGGATCGGGAACGCTGAGGATCGAAAACTCTTTGGAGACATGGAGTCGGGAAGCGGAAACGCAGAACCACAGTGACTATGACAACGAGCTTATAATAAATAGTATAGCTCTTTGGACTTTGACTGTATCGGGATCGTTATCTTGAGCGGTCTGGAACAGTTCCGGAGCAGTTCAATTGGGAGATTAGGTTCCACATTCCCGATCCGAGAGAATCGGCACACCTCTGATTTTTTGAATGTTCAGCCCTTTAATACAATCCTGTAGAGTTGATACAAATTGATGGCGAGCTTCTAGGACCATCAAGACCCCAAATGATATTTTTAGCACAAGTTTCATATATAGTTAGGTCTAATATTTTCGAAGAAAAGCCGGGAATGGCGGACATGCGGATTGGTTTTTATTCGATTTTTGGATTCTACGCATCTTCAAACGTAAACCAAAAAACTTTCAGGGATGTTACGATTTTTTTTCTTGGTCAATTGAAAGATTCATAATTGAAAATAATAAACCAAAATGAATGTACTTGCAGATTTACTGTTAAAATATGTTTGAGAGCTTTGAAGTACTGAATTGCACCGAACCTACAGTTTGCAACACCACCGGATTTTGCAACGCCACACGTTGCCCGATAAATTGGCCGCCTTCCAAATTTGTTGGTTTCAATCGGAGTATTGATCCGTCAAACTTCCCCCTTCCCCCTCTCCGCTATCCACATCGCATTCTACCTCAATCTGTCTCCCCCTCTACAGGTCGGACGGTGATATAAATTATTCGTAATACCCAACGAGCAACAATGAATCGTCTCCCTGTCTGAAAACTAAGCCCTAGTTATTACACCGGTTCGAATGAGGCGGAGGGATGGGGGAAATTTTTAATTTAAAATAGACGAAGACCCCTATCTCAATTCTTCTCGTAAAAGTGGATTTTTCTGTCCCGCATTTTACGAGGACCGTCGTAAAATGAATGAATCCGCTCTGAAGTGCAAATTGATGTGTGATAAATTGCATTAATAGGCAGGAGGACGAGATGAACTTTAAAATCATTTCCGATAACTACAGGTGGTGGCGTTGTAAACAGCGTTATACATGGAGTTTCATCGATTCGGAAGGGACTTTTGTGAACATTTCTCTATTTCGGAATCCATTTGTGAGATTTTGTAGAAAATAAAGCTATCAAAGGGCTCTAAACAGTTTAAAATTAGGATTATCGGAAATTGTTATCATGGAAATTCGTTTTGAAGAAGGCTAAGATTAAAGAAAGGAGAAAAAAAACTTCATTCGCCGAAAAAATCAAGCATTTCAAAAGAAAGTATGTGTTTGTTAGGTAGCCATTTTGAGTAAATTTGCGAAATTTCAAAATATGTGCTAGAACACTCACTAAAAATTGCATAAAAAAGGATGGAAGTCATTACATTATTTATATTTCTCAGCAGACAATTACTCAATAGAAATTTATCCACAATGAACTGGAAAACGGAAAATTTTATGCACAAAATTATGCTGAAATATAATTATCAATGCGTGAAAAAAATAATAATGATAGATTTAAAAATTGACTAAAATTTTAAACAATAATCAAAATCCTTTATTTATTTATTGTTATTTATTTATTATTATTATTTTTTTAATAGTAGATTATAATTCAGAACAAGTTTTTTTTTCTAGGAAATTAATAGTTAGTTATTTGCTTCAACTCAAAGTGCTTGAATGTGTGACGGCCCCGACAGCCTGCGGCACCTGTCACGAACGCGGACAACGCACTGTGACGCTTCCCGCTAGAGCGACACTATCGCTCACCGCCTTGTTAAGATTCATTTCGTTGCCTGACTTCATATCAGCCGGTAAGTTCTACCTCACTCCCATAATTAACGGTCTTGATATTAATTGGTTAATTCCTGATATCACACCTGATCCTGATTACTACCCAGACCGATCCCATCTAACCAACCCCTTGCGGTGTCTTTGTATTAGTATTGAAGAATTATTATCAAACATAACTGCTTTACAGTCTAAACAAAATCCCTTAGAATTCTTCTCGGAGCAAATACATATTTGGTTCCTTGAATAAATCAAACAACCATTGCCTTTAAATCTATCTATCTATTATTATATCTATTATTTTCTTCTCACTCTTTCATCTTGGAGTAATATTATAGAGAATCTTGGTGCATATAGCACGACAAGTGTTTCGTCCCTTGTCACAAATGCCAAAAAAATGTATCAGACTTGAATATAATGAGATTATTCACGAGAATCCGCTCATACGATAATGCAGCATGACTGGAACTGTTTTGGGACACCGAACCGATCTCTGATATAAAACACTCTTCCATGTGGACATAATTATATTGTCACTATAGGTAATATATTCTTACCGTCTGGGTATTACTGCAACTACTAATTCCATAACATCCTGAAGTATCTCTGAGCGTGGAAGTAGTGTCCGACGGTATTTATGCGGACCCATTGCGTGGTACTCCGAAGCTCATCTCTTCACTAATCGGCAGTCTCAAAAATACGTTGAGGCCATCAGATTAGCCTTGAACCTTGTGCAGTAAACTACAGTTTGTGTGAAAAGTATCATGTCTGTCAGATATACTGTCTAGCGTGCTACTGTCATGTTCGGTATCTAACAGCCACTAAATACCTAAAACTAAGATCAGAACAATTTTGTTTTCCTCGAAAAGAATCTAGGTACTACTATTTGGAATGGCGAATAGATCTGCCAGATCTTCCAGTACTTTTGATTGTGAGACTGAAGTTTTCAATCCAGGTGATCTTGAGTTTGTTCAAAATGTCCATCGCCTGAACAGTTACAAATTTTCAAATTACCAATTCAGTTAGCAAATTGCAATCCTCTGTAATTATGTCTTTGAACCATCTATATGGAAATTACATTATAAGTCAGCAATAGGTAAGGTTTGATCTATCGACAGCTCTGCTCAAAATAATGGATGTTATGGTCTTGAGGTACAGTATCCAACAACCCTTACTATGTCAACAATGTCCTCGATAAACCTCCTGTCTGTCTCCGAATACCCATTATTCTGTTTTGAAAACACAAGAGTCTGCCACCAAAGTTGGTATTCGTTCCCATAACATAATTCGTTCACGAAATCATTAGCCCTGAATGGAGTCTGATGTATACTTTTTTTAAACGTGATGGAGGTTCGAAAGTCGGATCAAACTCAAGGTCAGTGTGTTTGACTTTCCGAAAGTACTTACCTACCTCTCAGTACTGCCCCCCTCCACTTTTTATTTAAAATTTGGTTTGGCTGGTGTACGACTTATTCACACTCATTCTTATCACTGCATCACGAAGAAAACAAAATTACTGATCGCTTTGAGATGAGAGCAACAATAAAGAATTTCGTATGACGAAGACAGCAGATCGGTGGTCAGTCCTTCGGAAAGCCCTATCTAAGGTCGCTCATTTAGAGCTTTTCTCTTAATCTCGCTAATGATGTGTTCAGTAAAGTAGTGATGTCGAACTGCAATCCCGTTTTGAAGATATAAGTATGGGCTTCAGGTTCACAGCCAGTGCCATTCAAAATACGGTTGTTGTTTCCTTCCTGAAAACCTCTAGTGGTTGATTCCACATTTATTCCATAAACTTTTGTATAATGCTGATCTGAAATATGCGTCCAATACCTACTAATGAGGTTTATATACTAATAGTTGAACAGCCCTTGTTGGTGACCCTGTATCAGTCGAGGGAGCTCCAGAAAGAACGTTTTTGGGCGGATTAGATGAATTTCCCCTTAAATGTCTTTGATACATTGGGAAAACAAAATGCCTTTAAAAAATAAAATACGAATTGATGTTGTGAAAATTATAAAATTTCCGGATCAGCACTCGAACATTCGAACCTGGGAGGAAAAATCGACTAAGCGAATCAGAATTAGCCCAACAGGTGAACCGGAGCTCAAGCTAATATCACCATCGTATCGATTTTCATTTAGCAGGCTTCGTCTATTAGGTAACCCCAGTGCTCAGCTTGACTTCACTAAGTAATATTCTCTGTCCTAAAGTATCGAGGGGCTAAGTTGTGGTGCGGTTGATGGGTAGGTGAGTCGATGGGCCGATTCAACAGTTTTCCATTCACAATATTGACGCCAGGTCGATACGTCGTTCTAACGAGTTACATCCCCTCTACCCCGTCTCGCATAACTAATTTGACTGCGGTGGGCCTTCTTTTCCACGGAATGGGATACTACACTGATCTTGAAATACTATCAGCGCAGCTCGGTTATTTGCTCAACATATGATGGAGTTACCTCATTAGAATAAACCCCTCGCCTAGAGGAGAAACCTATAATAAACGCCTCATTAGAATAAAAAATCGTAGCTGCTCCAACTCCCTCACCCATTTCCCTTCCATCTGTATTATTGAAAAGTATATATGACGCGAGCTTCCAACTTCTCCAACCTCCACATCTTCGGCTGGATGATGCCACTGGCCAACAGCAACTAACGTCAACTGGATACACTGGAAATGTCAACTATGACTGTCAACTCGTCTTGTTCAATCCAGTTTTACCCCACAAGAAGAGCTTAATTGGTTCAGTTCCAGCCATCATGAACGCTGCCTCAAACGACACCATTCTGAAGGCCCTGATAATCCTCTGGGGAGTAAATCTCTGCATCCTCGGCAACTTGAATTCGTTTTGTGCTGTGGACAAAGCAGATATCTATACAGAAAACCAAACAATAATAACATAGTAAATTAATATTACCTATGTGTGCGTAGCCGTCACTCAGTTCAGGCATCAGTAACAGCGTGCTATGCGTGTTGAATACATCCTTCAGGGAGCTAACAAATTCAGAATATAGGGGAACTGGGGCCAGGTCTATGTAGTGAAATTCAAACGGAGAAAACCTTTTTGAGGAGGAAGGAATTAGGAGAAAAGCGGGACACCCCGTGATGGATGCGAGAAGACGCCTGACACGGACCATTATACCTTAGAACCCGCGACGGGTGACAAATGTAGCCCGCCCCTCTCGCCTCTTCAAACCAACTTCACCCGAACCCCTCCCACCACACAGTTAAGGTATTCCCCTACCTCACATCTCCTCACCGTGAAGTCCGCGACATGTATATACCTGCTTGATATACAGCCGAAAGTGAGTAATGTACCTCCTACTCCGGTGCTTAACATGCAAGGGAAACGACAATAACATTATTTCTTCGCTACCTTCCTGGGAAGCCTCCCGCCCCATCCTCAAGGTTTTCTTCCATGACAGCATATGATCGCATGATGGAATGCTCTCAAAACGGGGAATTAATAGTTCCCTCAGACCAGCTACTCCTTCTCCCACGAATCCAAACTTTGAGCTGGTGCTGCTTGATATATCCTCATGTAATCACGAAACGGTTTCACGAAAATAACTAGGTACACCAAGTCTAGTTGGGGTTTCCCATTGCTGATAAAACCCATAGCTCAACTTTCTAATATGAAAGAACTCATTGTAAGATTTCTATTTATTTTATCTTTTAGATTAATCATGTAAGATAGACTTGTTAGAATCATTTAGAAATTAAACCATGAAAAAATTCACCTACTTATTTGAGAACATTTCATTTCCATTTTAATTTTTCATTTACAAGATATTTGAACAGCCATGTGAATATATATACTTATAGCAAACAATGGAAAATACAAGTTCGTGAATACGGAAATAGATGATATTCACATACGTACCTAGTGGGGCAGTCAAAATCAATAAACTGATATTGAATTGTAAAAGTGTGAAAACTAATAGAAATAACTTAAGAATATGGTAGATTAGTGAAGAATAATATAATATAATGTTAAGATAATTCATGGAGCTTCATGTTGTAGATATGTACTTAACTAGAACCAATGATATACCTTATATTTGAGAATTCAAAGTAGGGACGCAAATGTTTAGATTTCAACGTCAGGTTATCAATGTCGTGAATTTATCGAGCAGTCCACCGAACGTGTAGACAATACCTAATTACAGCGTGTGAAACTAAAATGATCAGCTTATCATAAACTAACAATAAAAAATGTTCAACTACAGGAATTATTTCAGAATGCCCCAATTAAAATTTGGCGAAAACTATTGAAAACTATACCGAATTCGATTTTCGGCTGATTTGACGACAATCATCGTCGAAGACGACAAGTTCCTGTCGATCTGATCATCACCAAAAACTATGGAGCTAATTCCAGTTATCTAAAGAGTCTACCTACCAAATTTTAACTTGATTGTTCTAAAATTGACGCCTGTAGTGTGGAAAACACACGTACGCTGACTAACGCCAGTCTAGTCAAAGAAGAGACTATGTCAGTCTATTGGAAGAACACACCAAAGGTAACCTGCCATGGTTTGGATGTACTCATAGTAATATGCAACAAAGTATTTTACTGTAGGATGCCTTACATTTACTTTGGAAACTATTTACTATTGAAAACTATACAAAATTCGATTTTCGGCTGATTTGACGACAATCGTCGTCGCAGACGACAAGTTCCTGTTGATCAGATCATCACCAAAAACTATGCAGCTAATCCCAGTCTTCTGAGGAGTCTACCTACCAAATTTCAAGTTGATTGCTCCAAAATTGAGGCCTGTAGTGTGGAAAACACATATACGCTGACTAACGCGTCTAGTCAAAGAAGAGACTTCGTCAGTCTATTGGAAGAACACACCAAAGGTAACCTGCCGCCATGGTTATGATGCACTCATAGTAATATGCAACAAAGTATTTTACTGTAGGGTGCCTTACATTTACTTTGGTAGGGGTGGTTTAAGGGAAGGAATCAACTGGGTGGCTTTTACACCACAATCCATGGGCTTTAACAAAACAATCCAGTTATTCCGAACACTTTATGAAAAACGACGTTTTGCCAAGGATTTGTGTCCAATGACCATTGTCAAGACCTTTCGTCACACAGCGTTTGTCAAAGAATCCGTTTACACACTGAACTTTGTCCTAAGATAGTGGTAGTTTTTCAACCAAGCATATACCTTTGCAAAAAGTTTTTTTTTTTTTTTTGGTGCTGGCTAAAGGGTAGGTTGTAAATACCTTTGGTATGTATATACCACTGGATTATATATAGCACTGGGTAGTTGTCCAATTTCGTAGTTGTCCATTGTAGGCTTTATAATAGTTTATAAGGAATCTAGGTACCCCCCCAGAGGTGCAATGGGGGCCTAAATCCTCGATAAAAAGGTAGAGGAGAGTAACAGCATCCCGTCAGAGAGATACCACTCCTACTAATAGCTTTTAATGAGCCATGTTCGGAGTAGATTGGTTTCCAGTCACCTGGAAAGCCCATCCAACGCCAAACCCAGCTGCTAGAAAACACGAGCACAGGCCGCGACGCCCGTTGTTTCATCAACGGGACGCCGACAGCGCTATCTCTGAAGCCCTGACGGGACCTCGATGGAACTTGACGGTCAACGTAACGGTCCTACCCCCCACTTAACGCCCGGCAATGACCCTACTTTAGTTACGAAGCTTCCGCGGAGCTCCTCCATAGTCGAGTGGCTAATGCTTCCGACTACAGACCAAAAGGTCTCGGGTTCGATTCCAAACCGGAACCAATAAAATTTTTCTTGTATTTCAACCTGCGAAATATACTTTTAAACTTAACTCTGATCTCTTTATCCAACTAATCTATATTTTACTAGAAGGATTGATTTCGAATACCCATTGTTTTTAATTTATATATATTTTTTTCATTTTCTGTGTCATATCGGTACCCATACTGAATCACTGTTATCCTTCAAAAATGCAATGAATAAGACCAATTTTGTAACAAAACATTCCTGTCATGCAGCATGATCATATTAGCAAATGTTCGCATAATTACGTTGAATTGTTTAGAAATTTTTAGCACTTTGACTGTAATCAAATTGCAAAATACCAATTCAATGGCAAAGAAAACTTATTCTAAATAATAATCTGCTCATTAAAAGGAGATTTTGGATCAGTGTAATTTGTTGGACCTTCTAGTTTTTAGTTGATAAACTTTTTTGCGTAATACTTGAAAAAAAAAAAACACACAAATTTCACCATTTGGCCGTTTTTAAGTACATTTTTGAAGGTGACAAATTTATTGAACTCAAAAAGTGCAGTCCATCAAGCTCATACTTTCTTTTGGAATAATTGATTTTTTTTTTAGTGAGGATAGAATTTTGTATCTAATTCTAAGGAGAATCTGGTATCGTCTGGAATAATACGTAGTAAACTTATGAAAAAACCTTAAACTCCAAGAATCCTATCAATGTTTCAAAACGGATTTCCATGAAGAAATTTTTGAAAAAACTTTATTTCAAATTAAACATTTCAAACTTTATCTGCAAAAGCTTATTATGATTTTATTTATTTATTTATATTATTTTTTCAAAAGCAAATTCGCTGAAATTGAAAATTCTTGTAGGCAGTCTATCTTTTCACCAATCAACTCAGAAGCGGAGGTTTAATGTCCGAGTAGAAAGGAACTCAATGGTGTTACATAGGTATAACAAAAAAGCACCTTTTCTTCATCTTTTTGGACAACACATTTAATATACATTTAGGCAACATTAATGCCTACCAATACCTATGCTAACCAACGTCCTTTACAAAAACATTAAATATAGCAAATTTTATAAGAAAAATTGAAAACTCGTGAATTACCAAGCAGTCTTTATTTTCACCAATCAACTCAGGTATAGGTTCAACATTTATTGAATGATTGATTGAGTATTGTTATCACAGATGATTGATTGAGTATTATTATCACAGTCGAAGGGATGTACCAAGTATTCAGCTATATTTATGAAAACAGGAAAAATAAGTTAGTGACATTGCGAAATGAGTTAATAAACTAGGAATAAATGAACAACAACTAGGAACACGACCAGACTATTACTCGTACTATCATCACAATAAAGAGGTTAAGCACCAGATATTCAGCTTTAACTATGGTCAGAAGAACTATAATTTAGTGACATTGTAAAATAAATTATTAGTCACCTAGGAATAAGTGAAAAACAACTACGTACAAACCGAAAGCAAATACCACGACTAGTATTACTATTATAATCACAATAAAAAGGTAAAGTACCAGATATTGGGCTATATTCAAGGCAACAACAGGAACTATAATTTAGTGACATTGTAAAATAAATTATTCACCAAGGAATATGTAAAAAACAACTAGATAGAAACAAAAAATAATTTTTTTTTTTTAGCAAATAACACATTTCAGCACAATTTTGAGCATACATTTTTTAATGTTCTGGTTCATTGTTAATATAATTCTGTTGACTAAATTTCTGGTAAAAAATATAAAATGACATGTTTTTAGTTTTCAGCATTCATTTCTGATTCAGTTTTCAGTTTTCATTTTTGACAACATTCAAACAATAAGTTAGTGAAATAATGAAATAAATGTATTAAATGTATGAAAAATAAATTAAACCGAAAATCATGATTTTCAACTTGGAAACTAATACTACAGAAATTCGTTGAACAATAAGGATAACACAATTATGTTATGTAGGAACGTTTTCAGCAGTGAGAATATTTTGAATAGCAACTGATAAGGTGTCGCCAGCGGAATGTTTGAATATCGCTGCATTAGTTTTTTTCATCTTTTTCTTCAAGCTGAATCGACGCTGTGACTCAATCCTTTTGCGCACATCCACTTTTTCACGAGAATCAAAGGCTGAAGCACGTTTAAGCTGATTCATAGCGATTATACGAGCTTCTAGGGTTTTCAACGAGTTGTTGATCACCGCGACCTGTAACAAGTAACCACGGCTAATTATTCTGAGTGCGATGTAGATCAGTACCTAGTTCAATCAAATGATACTTTCTGGTTACAAAATTCGAGGGTTTTTTTTTTTTTGAAACTTTTGTGTGCGTTTTTTTGGCGGTGCTGATCAAAAATTTATGGTTTGCCAAAAAATATTTGGCGCCCAAATTGGTCCAAATTACAAAATAAGTTAAAATTCATGTTTTGTTTTAGTTTTTGACTCATAACTTGATAAATATAAACTGTTGGAAAACTATTCCTCATAACTAAATTGAAGGGAATTTAATTCCTATAAATGTGTTCTTTATAATTTTTTCGTCAGACCATTAGGTATGCAGGGCATAAAAGCTTAATAAACTTTATTTGAGCAATATTCTGTCAAAAAATATTAATTTAACGATTTTTAACCGTTTGTAGCCATTTCGTTATTTTTTTACAATATTTTTTGAAATTTGACCAATTTAATGTGCTTCAAAAGTGCTGGCCAACGAACTCATCCTCTCGTTTGGAAAGCTTGATTTTTGGCGCAAGGACGGTATTTTGATCTCAAACCTAAGGAGAGTTATCGTCTAGAATGACGCACACACACACACACCACACCACACATACCACACGCACACACACGTTGTATGTTTTGAATTTAATTTCAATAATTTGTCATTGATTAAATATCAACTTTAATAACCTGTTCCATGGATGTGACTTCATGCATAAGTCTGCAGAACGTGTTGGTCGATTGGTTGATTGCTTTCTCCAATTCTTCTGTACTTGGATCATTTACCCTGTTGATAAAAAAGAGAAATATAACATGTATACTGTCTACAATATGTACATCATTATTCGTAAATGGTTACCACATTTTCATCTTGTGTAGGTGCTTCATTATTTTCTCCACGGAAATCCGTTTTGAGGCGTTCTGAAACGATGCACAGACACACTCATATATATATATATATATATATATATATATATATATATATATATATATATATATATATATACTTTGACTTTTACATATAATAAATTCACAAAAGTGAGACTCACTATGAGACGTTTCGTTTATCGTTGTCTCCTAAGCAACACAGTACCAGCATTACTGGTGACTCGGAGGGATTGGAGTCTCACTGGATTAAATTAAAAAATAAAATATAAATATATATATAAATATATATATATATATATATATATATATATATATATATATATATTAATAAATTGTGATCTGACTAGTCAAATATGAGAAATGACCAAGCTAGTCTATGTGTGGAGTTGTTTATTCTATGACGTTTCGGTCCTGGAGCAGGACCCTATAATTCATGTAGATAGTTTTCAATTTAGTTCTTCATTAGTAATAAATTGGTGATTGCATTTAAGTTTGTTGATAGTCAACATTAACACTTAGAACTAGGGAAAAAAATAGAAAAAAAAATATATATATTACTTTATTATTATTTTTTTTTTTCCCCTAGTTGTAAGTGTTAATGTTGACTATCAACAAACTTGAATGCAGTCACCACTTTATTACTAATGAAGAACTAAATTGAAAACTATCTACATGAATAGGGTCCGGCTCCAGGACCGAAACGTCGTAGAATAAACAACTCCACACAGACTAGCTTGGTCATTTCTCAACCTCAAATTTCTGTAATTCATATGTGTGTGTGGGTGTGTCATTCCAGCTGATAACTATCCTTAGGATTGAGATAAAAATTCCGTTCTTGCGCCAATAAATCAAGCTTTCCAAATGGAAGGATGAGTTTTAGCTAGCACATTAAATTGCTCAAATTTTAAAAAGTGCTGAAAAAATTATTAAAAAGTTTAAGACATGCAGCACGATCGTATAAGCAAATTTCGTAAATGATCGTATTCTACCAGTGCTACATTGTTTTGAAAGTTGAGCTCTTCGAGTGCAACTAAATAGTTAACTACCAATGTTACCTATGTAAAAAAAAAAAAAAAAAAAAAAAAAATAAAAAAAAAAAAACTCGTTCCAAAAAAATATTCTGCTATTAAAAAAAAATTTCATCTTTAGCTTTTTCTGCAGTTTTTATTAATTTCGCAGCAAATATTAATGCATTTTAAGTACATTTATCAGCACAATTTTGTGCATACATTTTTTATTGTTTTAGTTTATTGTTGATAATCTTTTTTTGACTAATAAAATTGTGCTAAAAAATGTAAATTTAACGATTTGTAGAAGTATTCAGATGTTTTAGAGATTTTTGGAAAATTGAGCAATTCAATGTGCTCAAAAAGTACTGGCCCACGAACTTGATTTTTTGGAGGAAGAACGGCATTTTTATCTCAATTCTAAGGAGAGTTAACTCTGGTACAACATTTACATCAAAAAGTGTTTTAGTACTGTAGGATTCGTTTCATAATGCCCCAAAACGGTTTTCCATGAAGAAATTTTTCCAAAATGTTCATTTCAAAATTTTTGGAACTATTGCAATAGCTTTATTTTCAACAAAAATTCGCTAAAAAGGCAAAAACAACTAAAGATTGTTAAATTCGTGTTTTTTAGCAGAATATTACCTCATGTTGAAATTTTTGGTACCATTTCAATAGCTTCATTTTCTGCTAAAATACACTAAAAGGTTGGTAGATAGGTAATGGAAACTAGTTTTACGTCAAACTTACTTCTCATCAGAAACAGTCAAATTTTGAACAATATTTGACTTCTCAGAATTCGTGACGTCGTTGTTGATGAGAAGAGCTCTGTGATCCTGATTCTTCATGCCAGAAGTGTCGTATTCCTGCATAGTGGTATCATTCATCTCTTTTTCACTGAGGCTGTCTTTTCTGTGATACTGGGCAACGAGATGGATGTGCTTGCACATGTTATATTTAATGCTCGCATCGATGCATGTGCAAAAGAATTTATGGATGCAAGCATTGCACTCTCTACAGAAAATTTGGCAGGTACAACTAGTATCAGTATTTAATGAAACTATATACGAGTTGAAGGTGCTCGATGAGAAGACAGTCCACACTGAACCACAAGTCTCAGGGACGATTCGATCTGGATTCAGAGTGAGAGAGACCTTGTGTCGCTGACGCAGTGCTTTTAGTTTTGATGTTAATTTCCCCTTTTCCAGGGCGACCAACCTGTCGAAGAGTTTTCGGTTTATAAGTCTCATTAGAGCATGAATGGTACTGTCCATCCGTTTGGCTCTTCGTCCTTTGAGGAAAATATGCTTCAAATCTCCGTGCATTTTTTCTAAATGCATGTTGGTGTTAACATGAGCACCTATTCGGAAGCAATACGCCCAGTACTTATAGTTAGAAGCATAATACTTCTCAAAGTACTGGCCGAATTTGCTAGTGTCTTGATCCTTGTTAAATGAATCAACTACATTGGGGAGCATTCTCATGAAAGCACATTCATCAGTTTCACTAAGTAGAGTACGGAGGGTTTTGCTAATTAATTTCTTCTTCTCTATGGACTTGATTTGATGGTTGATTTTAGCTTCCCAGGCTCTAAGCACGTGCCATGTACAAAATAGACGTCGAGATGCTTCCCCCATTATATTCTTCCAAGCATTGTAAAATATCTCAGCCATATCTGACATAAAGGTGGCTGCTTGCAAGATCCCTACCCTTTCCTTCACCTTCATAAGAAATATCTCCATACCAAAACAGTCGTTTCGATCCGTAATGCAAAAGGCACAGGGGAAGCCCTGTCCTAAATCGTCAATAATTAATAGAGTGGTTAATTCATAACCATACCCTGTCGTGCCGTGCGTAGAGTCCATACAAACGACACCATTTCCGAATTTGGTCAAAACATCCTGTTGGCCAGGAGTCATTACTGCGAGAAAAAAATCTTGTTGTTGCAGAGCAGGGTAATGACAATCGCTCAATCCCTTCCCTTTGTAATATAGGATACAAGAAGGAGTATCCAACAGCCTTTCCTTCTCTACCCATGTATCGACACTCGTCGCATCGTCTGAATGAAGTTTGTGTTCTTCATTCAGTTTAAAATCTCTTATCAGATTTCGTAAATCTTGTTTTGTTATTAAACTATCTCGAGTCACGTCTCCAGAGAATTTTCGAGCACCATCCAGCACTTCGTCGAGAGGAATTTTCGAGGAGAGTTTTGCGGCGACTTCCTTTTTTACGGGAGATGAAATCGGCAAGTGAGCCAAATCGAACTCATGTCCAAAATGAGTTGGTGAGAACTTCACCTCGACACGACCGTCGCTGAGGTTACAGACAGAAATACGAGCTGGGCAATGCGAATTAATTTTTCGGGATCCTTGCATTTTCAATTCCCTTTTTTTATCGCAGTCGGAAACTTGCGACTTGAAAACCCCATCCCGATTACATCCGTAATCAATTATTTCCCCCCTATTTACCTTGCTACGGCGCTTAACCACGAATTTCGTAGGGCACTGACGTTCGATGGCTCGCTTCCAATCCAAAAAGGAAGCAAAGGATTGAAACGAGAAGGTCTCTTTCACCACGTTAACAGAGTGAGCATCTGTCAAATGCCTTTCGAACTCTTTATTATTGGCAGCAGAAAAACCGCAGCTTCCACACAACATTTTCTTCGGAAGCAACGAGGACGATGTGCCGTGCACTTCTCGATTATGCCGACGTAAACTATCCTGGTTGCACAAAGTTTTGCCGCACTCGTCACAAAGAGGCATATTAGTAACAAAACAACTACCGAAATACGAACTAACGAAATAACAATTCAAAACGAAGACGAAAGTCAAAACGAAATAACGAAAAACACAAACGCGGAAGTCGGTACACTAATGAAAAATCTTTGAAAGTTGAAAAGCACTGAAAAGATATGAGGAAGGAGCATTGAGCATTCAGCAGACGCGGAAAACGAAAGGAACCGCAGGATAGGATCGGGGAACCATTAATCTTGTGCTATTTTTTGAAGAATCCGCTAATAGCGCTGGCTTATCAGTTCGATTTCTAGAACGCTTTGAGACATTACTTGTCACCGTTCGTTGTACATGGGAATGAGGAACAGTAGGTTCACGCTAGCTATATATGTAACAGTAGGTTTGGAACTGTTCCTCATCATCATACATACCAAACGGTGACAAGTAACCGTCTCAATTCGTTCTACAAATAGAACTGATATACCAACGCTACTATCGGATTCTTCATAAAATAGCTCAAGATTAATGGTTCTCCCGATCCTATAATACTCCCCGTGACCAGCCCGCGGTAGGCGTGCTCTAGTCAATTGTGGTGGGGGGTAGGACCGTTACGTTGACCGTCAAGTCACGATGGAGGTAACTCTGTTACACTCCTCCCCTTAAAGACATACTTGATTGAAGATCAAGTATGTTAACTAGGTGGAATAGTTAATAGCTGAGAACTGATGCTCATTCATTCATAAATAGCTGCATTGGCGATTGAGGATGGGAAAAAGAGAAATTAAAACGGGATGGATTGTCAATGAATCTTCATAAGAAGACTTGATTAGATAATTGACCCCCAATCAAAGATTGGAACAATCGGGACAAAACGGTGGCTCAACCACGGAGACTTATACCTTAGGAAAATAAAATATATTTAAATTAATATGCCCAACATTGGGGACTTAAATTAATATGCCCAACTTTGGGGACTTAAATTAATATGTCCAACTTTGGGGACTTAAATTGTGCTCTAACCTGGTAATTGACATAATAGCAATACTCAGGTGGCTAAAAATTGAAAATATAAATGGGGAATAAAAGAGAAATTATAAGTCAAAGACCAATGAAATTATTTATATACCAAAGGGTGATAATGGGAATTCCTTCTGGAACCCCGGGCCATGTTTCTTCTGAAACATTAACGCCCCAAAAAATAGTGGATTGGACTACTAGGCGTCAGCCGTGCATAATCCAAACCACGCTCTGCTACCATATAAGGAATCTAGGTCCCCCCCCCAGAGGTGCAATGGGGGCCTAAATCCTCATAAAAAAGGTAGAGGAGAGTAACAGTATCCCGTCAGAGAGATACCACTCCTACTAATAGCTTTTAATGAGCCATGTCACCTGGAAAGCCCATCCAATGCCAAACCCAGCTGCTAGAAAACACGAGCACAGGCCGCAACGCCCGTTTTTTCATCAACGGGACGCCGACAGCGCTATCTTTGAAGCCCTGACGGGACCTCGATGGAGGTAACTCTGTTACAAGTTGTAACATATTCAAGTTGGCTGAAAAAAAGCTTTTTATAATAAAATATGAAATGAAAAGGCAGAAAAAGGAGCACTACATGAGGCCAACACAATGTTGATATACAATTTATTCCCGATGAAACCGTGAGGCGGAAGCAATTGAATTTGTATTAAACCATGTTGAGGATGAACTAACCAGATGAGTCACCCCCTCTAACCTCCCCCAGTAGAGCATTAGAAATAAACGTAGGTTGTTTTTAAGTTGTTCCCCGAGTATTATGAAATAATTAGCGTAATACGAGCACGTTATTTCGTTATTGCGTTTCAGATACGGCCGAAAAAGGGAAAATGTTGTTTCAGGTACCTCGATGCGGGACCGGTTGTTGTTCAAGGCATAAACAGGAATTAAACATTTTAGCACTTGCCCCGGAGCAGGTCAGTGCAAACAAACCTAATCAGAGTTGTATAATGACGTGTACCCAACGGCCTATGAAATTGGTTTCGTTTGAACTCGCGGTGCCGGGCGCTGAAAACCATATGGCTGGCGCGGAACCGTGTTTGTCCAGCTCCTCAGCTGATTACAGGCCCTATTTGCTCAGACGGACGGGCTAACGATTCCGAGGGTGGCAGAGGGGTTTCGGAGAGCCGATTTATGGTGTCACAAGTGGGCTCGATGAGGATCAATGAACGTGTAGAACTTGACCGGCATATACAATCCTGAATTCTAGAATACGTCTGCCAAGTTCGATTATCTCAAAACATCACGTTTATTGTCGTTGTATATTGGTTTATTATTTCCAATAATAAGCCTATGTGATCGTATAGCAAAAAAATTTTATAACCCCCCCCCCCTCAAACTTTGTCACTTTACGTTTCAAGGTGCTTAGAATCCAAATTTGAAATGTCCGTCCGCCGTCCGCCGTTCGCCGTCCGCCGTTCGCCGTCCGCCGTCCGGGCCATAAAAGGCCTTAGAATTGACTTAAAAAATCTGTTCTTTCGCACATAGACTCCACTTGGGGTCTAGTTGGTCCTAACTTCTCGCCAGCTTGATCGCTTCACACCCATGGGTGCTATGAGCCAAAAATAGGTGAAAAAAGTGTCTTTTTTTTGTATATATCAAGTTGTATAGAAATTGGAGATTTATGAGTGAAAAGAAAATGTTAGCTATTAATTTTATGGAAAAAAAGTATTATAAATTATACTCTTCTATTCAAAAAGAGATTTTGGATTTTAGGCTATTTTTTTCAATTTTATAGATTTTTTAAAACAAAATTTAATGAAGTTCAAGTTTTTAGCATAATTTCGTACATAAATTGTTGAATGTTCTATTTCATAGTTGATAAACTTTATTTGACCAATCTTATGCTAAAAAATATCAATTTAACGATTCTTAGCCATTTTCAGTGATTTTGTCAGCACATTTTTTGAAATTTGACCAATTAAATGATATCAATATACAATATAGGTAACACTTTTATGTGTTGGAAAGATGACTTGGTAATAAATTGTTATGTTTATCAACTATATTAAAAAGCGTAAAATTGTGAGATTCCGCTGCTGTAATGGATTGAACCCATTTGTGAGGTCCGAAGCTCCGAGTTCCGATACTAAATATACTATAAGCGGCGTTTAATAATTATGGACCAGAGATCTACGTAGAAGGGCTGTCTAATACATAAATAATTTTCGTTGTTGGTTTAACCTGTTTGTCTTTTGTTCGTGTTTTTTTCCGTACCTAAACCAGAAGGGTCATTAGCGGCATTTTTTGTGTGCTTTCGACGTTTTAACGCTATGATTTCATCATTTGCATTTCACGATTTCGTTTCAAGATATGAGCTTTGAAGATTTATTTTACATGTTCTGAAGATTTGTGTTCTTCCTTCATGGGTGAATCTTTTTCGTATGATGTAGAGGTAAGTGGTCGTTGTTTCTTATTTCACGTTATATTTTGAAAATTGTCTACTTACTTACTGCGAGTTTTAAGGAGTGACTCACCACATGAGTCACGTTAACTTCACTATAAGAGTTCTCTTTCTCTCGGGCTTACGAAAACGCTACGAGAAATCAATGCGAAAGAGTTTAGCATTCATCGTGCTCGCTCCAACAGCTTGTTTTCGTGTTTACGAGAAATACGAATACGAGAAGTACAAAAATTCTCCAATATATGACTATTAACCAACTAAAGCATTTGCAGATGCGCGATCGTGAGTTCCCTAATAATTAGTTTTGATGCGAACCCATTGTGGCTTACACTTTTCCCCACAACAAGACGGTATGAGTTGCGGCCTTCAGCCTATCAACCCATCAGCCTACCAGGGAGACATCATGTGAAGGTTCCTAAGACTGAGTAGTCTCTCAGATATTTGTGCTGGCGCACAGAAGTTGCTGTCATCATCATCAATCATCATTCAGCTCAACATTCGGAAGGAATTGATACAACTACTTTATTGCTTTGGTTTGACCCTGTGATGTGGCCAATTCGCTCTTCCCCTTTCCCTGTAGTCAAGGAGCCAGTGTCGAAAATATGTTGTAATTTCAGGAGAAGGTTTGAGATTAGATTTTAAAACTTTAGTCCGTTCTGAATGAGAAAGTCTGTGTCTGCCATCTCAAAACTGGTGGAAAACAAAATGGCGGCTTCATAAAGGTGGCTCAATTTGTCCATTTTAAAGTTTTTCTCCAATATTTCCTAAACCGTACAATTAACAAAAATTCGTATACGTAGCAAAGATGTAGAGCATAGAAAAACCGAAGCGATTCGACCAAAAACTATGGATTATCTCTCGGAATAAAGGAATTAGGCACAATTGAAAATCGGGCAAATTTCCCTCTTCTCCCCCCCGTCAAGACTTTTGCCCTTCGAAATCACCTAGCGGCCTCAATATTAGTCTGATTCACGTCTACCAAACCTCATTCAATTCAAGGTTAAATACTTTCCAAAGTTCATATCGAGCATATTTTAGCTGAGACCGGTTCCCATTAAAGTACGAAGTAAAAGGCCGTTTTTGTGAACTTTATGAGTAAAATGTCATAAAATTCATGAGTTCGGCTGTAAGCCTACGGGCAAAGGCCTCAGCTTAAATATGATCAATATGAACATTGGAGAGTATTTAATGCTGAGTGGAATGAGTAGACTGAAATCTGACCAATATAAACACCGCTAGATGAGACTGAAGGGAAACAGTCTCGACGGGGGGAGGAAAGGACTGACCCAAAACTAGCCCAATTTTCAATTGTTTGTAATTCGCTTATTTTAAGAGACCAGATTTATGAGATCAAATCGGGGTTCCAGCCCCGAAGGGCCGAGTTACTTTTTCTTAATTAATAAAGGTACCACTGTTTGGATTGGCAACGAATCTCAATACATACGAGATATAGAGATCATCTGTTTTTTTCCCACTTTGATTGGAACTTCTTTTTTTTTTTTTTAAGTCAAACTTGAAATTGACCTTTTCTGTGAGAATCACCCATGTTTGAGTAATGAATGCCTTGAACAACCTATAAGATCATTAAATATATCTTCATCTTGTACATAAAGTTGTGATCCCAGATTCCTAACCCACTGATTCTCAGAAAACTGGATTTCTGAATCCTTTCATCTGGCAAGTTACGTTTCAGAATGTCTAAACATAATGTCGAAGCACAGGCATGGGTTCGATCAAAAATACATCAACAAACTGAGGGACATTCACGTTCAAGAATAATTTTGTAAATGTCATATTGAATATCATGTGACGAATTAGTGAATTTACAAAATTGGTAAGATCATTTTTGAATTCACAACTTTCCCTTTGATTATCAAAAGAGAAAATTATTCACGAGGCCGATTCTTTTGGGGAAAACAAGAAAAATAGGCAGAAAGTGGGGTGAAGATGTAATGTAGGTTTTTGAATAAAAATGACGGAAAAGCTAAAACCCAGAGAAGAGCACTGTGTAGGTTTGTCTTCTTGGAGGGCGGTGATGTGAGAGTAGCGACTTGGGAAGGTGCCATGAGTGGAGGCAGTTGGAAGTAAAAGCAGAAATACAGCCAAAGGTTTCAAAGCCCGAACTCCAGTATATGTGTTGAATAGGTGGATTTAATCAACCTACCTCCCGCATATTCCTGGGTCCAACGTGGCTACGACCTCCCCAGCAGCACAAAGCTCAAAGAATCAGTAGGTAGAGAAGTGAGGATCAGAACTTTGGGTACTAGAGAAGGCAAGATTCCATAGGTTGTCTCAGCAGTTCAATAGAGAGTTTTGGGTGACCACTAACGTACCCTTAACGTCAGCCTAACGTAGCCAAGAGTCCTTGAGACCTTGAGGGGACGTTAGCAACGTGGTACGTTAGAATGGCTCATTTAACGTCAGCCGTTTGGGGATCTAAAGGCACACGTCACCAGCCTAACCTTCCTGTAAATGTAACACTACTGGGCACCTCATAGTTACTCGAATACATGTGAAGTACATAATAGTTTTTCTTTTCAAATGCCTTATTACCAACTAATTATGTTGATGTAACGGGTAGGTTTTTGAACACCCCTTAAACTTGGTTATTTTACGTTTCAAGTCGCGTAGAAACTGAATGTGCCATCTGAGGTCCGCCTCTGCTGTCTAGCTTTACTAGCCATCAAGTCGATAGAAAAAAATTTGAGCACAGGCATTTTTGGTTGATTAGTGCAGTGTTTCACATATTTTAAATGAGAAAACTGTGTTTTAAGACAATACTTCTAGCCAGAACTGTTCTTAGTTTGCCTGATATCTCAGCTATTTTCTCGTGAACATTGCGTGAAGTGCTGCATTTACTGATGATTGTGTCAGGTAAAATCATACTTGTTGATAATTTACCCAACGGGAAACCCAATAACATGAAAATCCTAACGTCTAATGACCTATAAGTGCAACTAAACCGCGGTGCTCCACACTTTAGGCTTGCTATCTTTGCGTTAAATCCATGCCCTGTTTACAAATTGACAACTAAAAATGAGAAATCAGCCCGTATTTATACTGAAGCTAACATGAAATTCGAATTCAGGATTGAAAATCGGCGTTTTATATCGAATTGAAGAAGTTGATTAGTCAACGAGTAGATAGCAAGACAGCTGGGGAAAAATATCGCGTTACCCAACCACCGTTGACGTGACATCAAAATTAAGGCAACCGTTCTCCCGGTTCCATTTGGATTAGCATCTTCATTAATTTGCTCCCTCAAGACTATGGTAACGGGTGACGTTAAATTGAAGTCGCCGAAAACTCTCTAATAACATGGAAGCAACGCTGTTCAACAAAAGTAAATATGATTAGGGGTCCAAATAGTCGTAATAAAATAAACTCAAATTCAAATTTTTAAAATATATTTTTTATTTATTTTACAAGGTATTTTCACAGCCATGTAAATACATACGTCACTACTCCCGAACCGGTGAACCGGCCTGTGACTCCGAGTGAAATCAAAACAGTTCTTTCTCGGTTAAAGGCAAACAAGGCTCCTGGTGTAGATGAAATACCTAATGAAATATGGAAACACTTGAGTGACAAGGGCGTTGAGTGTTTGAGAAATATTTTTAACAAATTCCTATATCGTGGTTTTGTACCTGAAGAGTGGGGTGGGGTCGTCTTGAGAATGAAACCAAAAACGTCAGATGTCGATGACATAAACAAGCAGAGACCCATAGCACTCCTAAACACGATTGTCAAATGCTTCAAGCAGTGTATATGTAAAAGACTGACGAATTGGGCGGAGGAAAAAGGTGTGATTCTGGAGTAGCAGGCTGGGTTTCGTCTGGGTAGGGGTTGCACTGACAAAATGTTCGTCCTGTATGCGCTGATCGGCTTAAAACAACAGCTTTCAAAGGGTAGGCTCTATTGTGCCTTTGTAGACTACCGCGATGCATTTGGTTCCCTTCCGCACGAAATAATCTGGTGTGTTTTGTCACGCATGGGCATAAGGGGAAATATTCTGGATGTTTTGATTAGTCTATATCGCTCAGCAAGGGTTGCAATTAGGACTACCGAAGATGACACTAACTTCTTCCCTGCGCATCGGGGCATCTTACAGGGTGATTCTTGTAGTCCCTTGTTGTTTTCTCTGTTCCTCGCGGGCCTTGAATACAATATAAGAGAGAGAGGTTTTGAGGGTGTTTTCGTGGACGGGGTGAATGACATATTGTCATTGTGTTTCGCCGATGACCTATGCTTGATAGGAACCACAAGAAGTGACATAACACGCAAGCTGAACGCCTTGTTTGAGTTTTCCGAATCAATGGGACTCGTAATTAATCCAAATAAGACTAGGGTGGTATGTTTCTCCAAAAGGGGAGGGATGGATATCGAGTGCGAATACTCAATGGGGGACGTTAAGGTTAGTGGTGCCACGGAATACGTTTACCTGGGAATTCCTTACAGCTCATCTGGTGTTTTTTGTAAAGTAGCCCTAAACTTTAAATCAAAAGCCTTTTCTGCCTGGGGGGTGGCTTGACAAATATTGGTCCGGGGGAAATGTCATAATTGGGCCTCTACGTCCCGACTGGAGGATGCCTTGGTGGAGTCTGTTTTATTTTATAATGCAGAAATCTGGAGCTTAAGATATTTTGAGGAGATTGAGAAGGTTCAGACCAGATTCATAAAAAGCACCCTTTTGCTGCCGATGAGCACTCTGGGATATATTCTGAGACTGGAAACAGGTAGGGACAGATTGAGTGTGAAGGTTTTTGACAGAGTCCTAGGCTGGCTGATAAAAATATTGAAAATGCTTTTAAATAGATATCCTCGAATTTGTCTAGACAAGTTGGTCGGGACTGTTGAAAATGGTACGAGTTTAAAGAAATTCAACTGGGCTGCGCAGGTGAAGGAAATTATATGCGGAATCGGGTACGCGGGGGTGTGGGGGAGGCTTGATTGTGAAGAGCTGAGAGATAAACGAGAGGAAATGGTTGTTACTTACAAGATGAAGTTATTTTATGATGATCTTCAAAGAATGTTCAATTCCACTTACAGTGATTTGTACAGTAAACTGACATGTTCGTAACATACTCCAGAAAGCTACCTTGACTCGATGAGTTCACTAGCAGAAAAGCGCATCCTGGCCCTGCTTCGGCTTTCAAATAGGAACGTTATAAAGGGATGGGTTAGGCGAGAAGCGTTTGAAGTGGATCAAAGGAAAGGGTGCTTGCTATGCAACTGGAGAAAAGAAGAAACATTATTTCATATTTTTTGAAAGTGTTCATAGTACTTTCTTTGGGTTCAGCCGTAAAAGTGAGGGACATTTAACTGTAAATTTGTTATCAGGAAAGATTGTGGCTGAAACAAAAATGCTTTGCGCTTATTTTATGAGTTATGTGAACAAACGCCGTTTCAAGATTAGGTTACTAGAAGAGGCTGGATTGAAGCCTAGTTGAGATTTTCTCTAAAGTAATAATATTAATTTTATTATTAATTATGTACCTACCTAAGTTTAAAACCTAGTTTAAAATTTGAGTAAATTGAAGTAGTATATTTGTTTTTCTTTTTTTTTTTTTTTTGTTTTACGTAAACAAAATAAAATACTAATAAGTATTTTCAAGAAGAATAATGTTAATTTAAGGAAGGTGGGATAGGTCCCATTCATTGAATAGGTATATTACCTTTATCAATAAAGACTGATTTGATTTGATTTGATTACTCCCAATTCAAAAAAGCTAAGTTTGGGAACGGGCCACTAATGTCTTTTAAACCTAGTTGTCTCAAGTACTGTAGGTATTGTATACATCCTGTACTGTACTGTAAGTACAATACTGTAAGTACTGTAAGGTACATGGAAATCCTTAGTTTCTCATGTACCTGTATACTTACATAGAGAGAAAAAAAAAAGTTCCGGTCATGCATCAAGATCGTATGAGCGAATTTTCTTGAATTACCGTATTTTACAGAGTTAAATTGTTTTGAAATTTGAGCTTTTTCAGTGAATGGAAATTGTTAACTATTGATTTTGTGGAAAAAACGTATTATAAATAACAATCTCTCATTAAAATAGAGGTTTTGAAATTTTATCATTTTTTGTAGTTTTTATCGATTTTTTTTAGCAAATTTTAATGAATTTTAAGTACTTTTCAGCATCATTTTGTACATAAAATTTTGAATGTTCAATTTTATAGTTAATAAACTTTATTTAAGCAATATTATGCTAAAAAAAACCATACATTTATCAATTTTTAGACGTTTTTAGCAATTTTTAGTGATTTTTGTAGTAAATTCTTTGAAATTTGACCAATTTATTGTGCTCAAAAAGTGCTGGCCACTGCACTCATCTTTTCGTTTGGAATGCTTGATTTTTTGGCGTAAGAACGAAATTTTTATCTCAATCCTAGTGAATAGTCCTAAGTTATCGTCTGGGATGACATATGTGTATATATATATATAGGTATATATATATCAATGAAGGATTTCCAATGAAGAAATTATCCAAAATGTTTAATTTTAAAAATTTTCGAGCCATTGCAGTAGCTCATTTCCTCCGATAATTCACTAATATGACATTTAAATTGAATGTACCAAGTTGGAACCCAAAATAATAAACTGACATTAAATAGTAAAAAGAAGAAACAAAGGAATAATGATTGATTAAAAAGTACCATTAGGTAGATAATATGCGCGAATACTAAAGTCTGTGTGAGAAATTTCGCATATGATACACTGGCAGTCAAAAATACGTAGGTATATGTTGTGAATTTTCCATAATGCTACGTTCAATCTTGAATTTACGACTTTCCATTTGATCATCAAAGGAGAAAGTTATTCGCGAGGCCTATTCCATTGGGGAGACATGGGGAAAAAAAGTGGAGAAAGCGGAAGTGGAGATGTTGTGTGCAGGTTTTTGAATGAAAACGCTGGAAAAGCGAAAACCGTCAGATGGGACCTACGAGTAGGTTTGTCTCCTTGAAAAGCGGTGATACGAGGGTAGGGGTTGAAGGCGGTGGGAAGTAAAAGCAGAAGTACCGTCAAAGGTTTCAACCCCCGAATCCCCGTCCATGTGTTGAATGGGCGGCTTTAATCAACCTCCCTCCCGCATGTCCCTGAGTCCAACGGGCTGCGAACCTCCCCAACTTTTACGCTCACCAGTTGCTCTTGCTCTCATTCCCAGAAGTAAAAAGGGTTTTGCTGGATGTAGAAAGAAGGGAGACGGAGAATAAGGGTTGTAGTGGGTGTGAGTGAGAGGGAAGAGGGTAAGAGAAACGCAGAGGAGGGGGGCTGTAATTTGAAAAGTGTGCTTCGCCAAAACGACCGTCCGCTTGATGGAGGAGTTACCTTGAAAGATGTAATGCCTTTTCGTTTTTAACCTCCACCTCTTTTACTTCCTCCTCTACCCCACCTCTCTCTTTTTTATTCGCCTCATCCCCGTAGAATTACAATTTTATAACATTCGAATTTATTTCACTACGAATTCCGAACACATTTATGAATAAGATCCTAAACCTAGCTGGCATTAACTGTATTTTTGCAAAGTAGCGATTCAAATTTACAACTAGATCTCTGATTTTGCGTTCTGCCAGTCGTGATACGGAACGGTGTCAACCAGAATAGAGAGTTCCTAGTAGGTAGATCCTTAAAACACAATACGTCGTGTGGTATCGACAGTCCGGCGACGAAACTCTGACGAAATGAGTTACGGTGACGCATCCTTCCGTACAGATACGTTATCGGATCGCAATCCGTGAAAAACGTAATCGTCTAGAATAACCTCCTTCCATGGACTAAAATAACTTCCTAGAGATAATTTCCTTCTTCCATGGCCTTAGGGTTACAACTAGATCCGTAAAGGTCTTGTCGTGACTTTAAGGTGCGGTAAAGTTTTTCGCTACCGCACGCTGTATTGAGACTGACGGATCTACTATGAACTCTCTAATAACTCCGTGATCTTTAGCGAATCTCTATACAACGACAACACTTTAGGGTGTCAGTATAGATTTGGTTCACGTTTGGGTGTCTTGGGGGTTCCAAATGTCTTAGTTAGAATTTGTTTGCGTGTCTTAGGGGTTCTGAATATCTTCGTTAGGGTTTAACAGTGAATCATTGGGTCTTTCAGGTTTGACTATTAAAGGTCTTGAGGTTTGACCTTCATTTTAATACAGATGCCTACTTGCAGTACATATTTTTGCTTCCTCACTACCGAAGGTAGGGAACCTTTTTGTTCGTGATGAAAGTCGAAAAAATTGTTGTACTCCAAAATCAAAATTTCCACTTGCTTTTTGTTTCAGAGCTCGCTGATCAATTTCGGTTCCGTGTCCGTCTTTCTGGCTGTCTGTCTGTCTGTCTGTCGTAAATCCTTGTCCCTATAATTTTCAGTACCGTCGAATCATCAGTGGCCTGTGCGCATGCGTAAACGTTAATTTATCATAAGGTCGATTTCTCATCATCTGTTGCTCCGATTTCGTTCAAACTCGTAAGGTGATTGGGTAAATGTTTTAAAAAGATGTGCTATAAATTATATTGCAATTGGTAGAAAAATCCATGCTTCCGCGAATCCTTGTAATCAGCGCAACTTTTTTTACAGTTTTCATCAGTTTTTTATGGGAATTACAAGGGATGTGTGGACAACACATGGTCATGGACTTCAATACCCAACAATTAATACTTCACTCCGCAGATGCGCAAGCAAGAAATGCATGAAGCATCATTTTCTCACGTACTACTCATATTGGTCAAATTCGGAAATTAGTAAGGAAAATACGATTCATTCATTTCATAACAATTACAGGAAGATCGTATCATTAGTAGCTGTATGCGCCCATGTGAAATCATTGTAACAAGCATAATTTACTTCTACAATTTTCATCAGATTTTGATATAATTTTGTGGGAATAAGCGCGTTAAGTTTAGGATGGCCCCTTACAAATGACATTACTCAAAAGTTAATACCATCAAGTGCGCATGCGGAAACGTTTAACCCGTCATGCGACATTTTATATGGCCTATTCGTCCTATTTCGAAATTCGACGGATATTTGGGAGATTACGATTTGATTATCCCACATTCGTATCATCACAATCATAGCAAGAGTAGTATATGATCTATGAAGTTCGTGCATGCGCAGCAACTACTCTTGCTATGATTTTGATAATACGAATGTGGGATAATCAAATCGGATCAAACAAGGATATTATCCTTGTAACAAGCATGACTGCTAAAATTTTCATCAGATGAAATTTTCAAGGATAGAGTTTTCAGTTTAGACTACAGACGGTTCCCAATGCAGAGATAAGTATTTTCGAAATCGCAAATACGATTACAAAAATATTCAGAGAAAACCTGATCTGTGAATACCAATAGGAGAAGGAATACAAGTGTATTCGAATTCAGTTCAGTGAATAAGTTGAATTACTTAATTTAATTAATTTATTAATATTAATAATTTATTTATTAATTTATTCGTATTCACATGGGCGAATACGAATATATTCATATTTGTATTCACAGAATAGCTTTTCTATTATGCTTTTACATTCATATTCATATTCACAGTTACGAATATGCCCATCTCTGTCCCAATGAATCCCATCGCTCTTGATCTACTGGTAGCTCTCACTCAAGCAGAAAATTGACGTCTCTAAGGCATCATTTTCTCATCGGCTAATACTTAATTGACCGATTTTGACGTAATCTGACTAATTTTGATTTGCTGTTGTCCACAACCATTAAGAATACGCTATGGAATTCTTCAAGATTCGATCTTGTTATGGATACGAGGAAGCTATTTTCCTATCCTAACTTGACAGACTTTTTACTTATTATGTCTGCTTGTTTGTATTTTAAACGATCAATCTCAGTAACCTATTATTTGATATTGAACTAAAACTAGACTAAATTGCAAACGGGAATATTTGTTTTAGCGAACTGATAAGATTGTCTGTTGACGCGGTCGACCTTGACTCAGAGAGAAAAAATTGGCCGCTATTTCTCGTTCCTGTGCGGATTAAAGGTCGCAATGTGTTTTGATGTAATACAACCTTGTGTTGTTGGTTTATATTTTTTAATAACAATCCTATTTTTTAGCGACCATGGAACCTTGTTGATTTACGTCGCTAGGTAGGTACTAAAATCCCAAAGATTAAAGAAAACAAAATATACATAAATAAAAATCACCATATTTATGTACGTCACACACTGCAGAACTTTTGCTTTTGACATTTCATTTCTTTGCTTTGGCTCACAAATGCAAAAAGCATTATTTTAAAGAAACGACATGTTTTACGGGTGACGACATTTTCTGATGATTTTTGCTTACAACCAAATCATTGCTACGGAACTGCATCTTTGCCATTTTTGATTGTACAAAAACTGGCCACCAGTCATTGGGAAGGTCTTGGTTTATATGATACAACACCACACCTCACGCTGTCAATTTCTCCCTCCATACATTTCTGAAAGGCTGCTTTCGAGCTTGGTGCGATGTCAAAACTTGTTTGTTGTATTGTTCGGGCGTTCTAATAGGCTTCCGAAGCACCACCCCCCTCGTTTGAAGCACAAATGATCTCAACATATGAAGGCGCAATAGCGGCGAAACGATTTATATTCCTGAATAACATTACTATAGAGGTATGAATATCCAGACATGCTTTCCTGAATGCAAACATATTGACAAATATTTGATTGAAGATACTTCAGAGATCCTATAGAAAAGCGAGTCATGGGACAAAAAACCAAATTTCGCTCTTGTAGCACATTTACTCTTAGTAAATTTTATCGTATTTTTCACCTTCATTCGCAGATCGTTGAACTTCAACCATAATCCTTAATATCCAATTGTAATATGCTAAATATGCGTTGTAAATCATGGACTTTCCAGCAATCCCTAATCACTTAGCTTCAAAAATACCTGTAAGTAGTGTAAGCATTGTTTTTAGATAAGAAAATATTGAAGTGCTTTGTCATAACGAGCAGCAACTTGGTAAACTATGATCTTTAGGTCATAGAAAATGGCCAAGAGCTTGTTAAAAGTTGATAAAATGCTTTTTCAATGTCCCAATATCTACTGTCAACCTGATTTTCACGAGTCTTTCCACGACTTTTGACTAATTATATTTTGAACTGATGTCGCTCACTAGAAGTATAATTAATTGAAAGTAGAGACACGCTGCAAATTATTATACAAAGGTTTAATATTTACGTGTTAATTGGTTTCCATTCATCACTACTCTATCCTTGGAAATTTAATAAAAATCGGTCGATTCTATTGGGGGTTTTTCGAATAAAATGAAAAAGACGAGAGGACGGAAGAAAATTAAAATAATGAAAATTAATGAAACAAAACAAATAGTTTAGGTAGGTACCGGGTTAATGATTTCATAAAACTGAAATCCCATTGTTCTTATATTAGCTAGTTTAACCATCGTAGTATTTAATGGATTTTTACTATGTTCATACTTGCTTTCGTTTACACTCATGTTGATGTTCTTTATTCTGGTCAATGGCCTTAGAAATAGAGAACGAAGGCACGTACAGCAGAGAGAAACGATGGTATTTAGTACATAAACCATATCACACCCATAATGGGTGGTACCGTCGAGAGACAATAATCGATTATTATTGGTATCGAATCGGCTACCTTCTCAGATGATTGTGATACTCCTATGTATCTGTGAAGAGTTATCATTATTTTGATGTTTTCCAAGAGATTCTTCCAAGGACTTCCTTGGGAGTTGAAGTAGAGAATCAGTCTTCAGTTTGTATTTCTGCAACCTGTGTTTCGTAGAGGAGAATCAGTCAATCAGTGCGTGTGCATTTAAATTTAAATTTTCTTTTTACTATAATTAAACTTCACGATCTTTATACCATGCTTATTGGGCATGACAATATACAAACATTAGAGGCTGATGTAATGATGGATCGCAAAATTTTTGGAACCTCTAAATGGAAATAAAACTTTTCCTTGCTGATCCAATTCCAAGCAATAACATAAACTCAACCCCAGTGGAAAGGATCTTGCAGGAAGATATGTACAATAAATATAAAACTTCCAGTCATAAAGCATGATCAGATAAGCGAATTTTCGTAAATTATTGTATTATAGCTCTATCTGTCTAGCCTTTTCGTTGAGAGCCTCGCTTCTGGCAACTAGGGTCACCCAGTATTTATGACACTTTCCAACAGAGTCCCACTCCTTTTTCATCTCCTCATTCAACGCCAACTTCTCGTCATTGAAGAAAGAATCCCTAACACCACTGTTCGGCCTTATCAGCTAACTTAGGAAAGACTAGATTTACCTTAGCCATATCCAGAGATTCAGCTGAAATTTTAGTTTCTACAAGCTTTGCAGTTAAAGTGAAAATTCTTCTTAGCTGCACTCTCTCAGAATTCAAACTCGAATTTTGTTGAACCATGGTGTTCTTTGAAAGAATCCGCCGCAAAATATAAACCCGAATCCGCTGATCCCCACAAAGGATGTCACTTCAAAACAACAACTGACATATAAAATTGAGGAGGGGTCAGGTGACGGATTACTAAAATAAATTACAAAAAAAAAAAAAAAAAAAAAAAATAAACGCGTCACAATTAAAAAACTAAATTTTTTCAATAAATATCGAAAATGAAAATTAATGACAACTTTTCTAAAAGAACGGACGAAAACTCCGCGCAATGAGAATACATAGAAATCAGGCTACAAAAAGATAAACCTATATGGGGTGCATGGAATCAGATACAAATTGCATGGAATAAAATAGTTGAACTATACTAAACAACTGGCTAGCTTCCTTTCTAATTCCGATTGATCCTTGGCAGCCACCTAGCTCTTCTTTTTTCCTATATTTCCAGAGTTTTTCACACTGGTTGGAGATAACTTGGGCTAAAACGTGCAAGGAAAAACCACTTCCGGATCGGGTTAAACACTCTACAATTGCGAAAAATTGGCATATTTCGAATGAGTAACTTTTGACCGCAGTGGACACATAAAAACACTGAAAATCACTGGCTATTTGCAAACGGCACCGAAAGAAAATGGCCGGCTTAGAGCCAATGACAGTATGATTGGGGGGAGGGGGGTGGAGATGACATATGGTCTGAAGGGGTATGGCCTACAGCATCATATCCCATAACAATAATAGTAGAGAGGTGACAGCTCCGTTAAAACCATAATAGTGCACATGATGTTAAGGAAGAAGTCGGCTACATGAGCATAGCTAGTCAATATTGCATAATATGCAACTATCAGAAAACACTTCCTCAGAAATTGAAGGTTGGAATATCCTCAATTAGGTATTGAGGTAGCCGGAAGGTAGCCGCAAGCAAGTACTTTAGATAGCAAGGTAGCCGCACTCACAATTGAGATGGGAACCGTTACAAGAGATCAGGTTCACAACCAAACAATCCGGAGTTTCTCGAACGGGATCCCCTTGACTGAAGAATGCTGAGCTCTGCCGTTTGGTCATCTTTATTAATAAAATCGTAAGTATGTCCGTCTGTACATTGATTAGACTCATGAAATCTTTCGTTTCTTTTCCGTTTCATGCTATTTGCAGACGATTGGTACCTATTTCTCAATTTTTCTCTGCCTGACTGTCTGTCAGTCCATATTTTGTCCGCTTTTCACGGTTACAGGGGTCATTGGACAACTGAAATGAGTTTTGAGGAATGTCTGTATCAGTCCAGCTTAAATTATAGGCTATTTGACGTTTTTAAAATTTAAGCCAAATGAGGTGTTTTAGGGGAGGGGGAGGAGGTAAAATGGGGTATCTTGGACACCATTGAACGAACTGGGGATCTGATTGGTCGAATAGGTTTGGATTATTCTAATCTAAATCACAGACAACTTGACATTTTTTCGAATTTGTCCCATAGGGAGTGTTTTAAGGGAGGAGAAGGGGGGTGAAATGGGGTATCATGGACATCAGCAACTAAACTGGAGACGTGATTAATGAAATATGTTCGGTTTACCCCAACTTGATCGCAGACTAGGTACTTCAAATGTTCAAACCCTAGCATTAGGGTTTTGTGTTGGGGGGGGGGGGGGGGGGGGGGAGAAATGGGGTTATCTTAAATCGCAGACTACTTCAAGCTTTTCAATCTAACCCATAGGGGGTGTTTTGGGGGAGGGGGAGGAGGATGGGGTATCATCGATGTCACTGAATAAACTGGGGACCTGATTGCTAAAATATGTTTTAATTACACTAACTCAAATCACAGGTTACTTGAAATTTTTCGAACCTGACCCAAAGGGGGTGTTTTTTTTAGAGGAGCGAGGGGGGAAGGGGTGAAATGAGGTATCTTGGACATCACTGAATAAATTAAGGACCTGATTTTCTAAACATGTTTGAAATATTCTAACTTGAGTCACAAACTACTTGAAATTATCAAATCTGAACCATAACGGGTATTTTGAGGGAGGTGGTTGGGGTGGAAGTATCATGAGCATCACTGAATAAACTGAGGACCTGATTGATAAAACATGTTTGGATAACACTAAAAAACCACAGCCTACTTAGAAATTTTCAATTCCAACCCATGGGAGTGTTTTTGGGGGAGGGGGTTTGGAAAGGGGTATCTTCGACATCACTGAACCAACTGGGGAGCAGATTTGGCGAATATGTTCAGACTACGTCAACCTTAATCACAGGCTATTAATATTTTTATTGGGAGGTATTTGTGGCAGGGAAAAAAAGGGAATAATTTGGTCATCACCGAACAAACTGGTGATCTGATGTTCGGACGAATGAAATAGGATTAGTCTGAACGTTTTTTCGGGTTACCTAACATGAATATTTTTAATCTGAAATAGGAGGGGGGGGGGGTTGTGGAGAGGGAGTGGGAGTTGATCTCAATAGTGTAGTCCAAATAGATAATTTATAAGCTGATACTTTAAGTACGGACTTTTTTTGAATCATCCATAGGGGTGTCCCAAAATGTTATGGGAGAAGGGGGCTTGGGTATATTCAAGTCAACCTGTGCAACGCACGGGTGAACCAGATAGTTGGTTAATAATGACGAAGACACCCACGTATGGTCTGAGAATACCGTTTTCCAAACAGCAGAAGGATCAGCTGAGCTGGTCATAGATAGGATGCGGACAGACAATGGTGGTCTATTATTCTCACAACTTCAATAACCCAAGGGAGAAGAGTACCGGCGAAGACAGTAAATAAAGCGATTGTAGAGAGCAGAGAGACTCAAGAAAAATGTGTTGATCTCTTTAATGGCAAAGGTTTGATATTAAAATTAACTTAACAAAGTGGTTTAAATAAAGTACTTTACATTATTCCTCGAGGTGGGAACGGCAAAAGTGGAAAACTAGTGGTTTGGATACGAGTAAGGGCTTTTCCTCTGTTCTGTTATATATACCTTCCCTATGCGAAGGACTCCCAGCCCTTTTCATTATGCAGTTTCATTTGTCCCCGCCAATTTCCCTGTACGAAGCTCTCATGCTCATGGGTTCCTGAAGGGACGACACCCCCACCGCTCCGCTGTCTCTCTGGAGACTCATTCGCCACGGTTTAATGAGATTAGACCGGATGGCGGGTTTGTAGCCAGAGGGTTTTCCAAGTCGGCCTATTCACTTTTCTACTAATTCCAGTATGACCGAAAAGAGG
This sequence comes from Adelphocoris suturalis, assembly GCA_030762985.1. Classification (NCBI taxonomy): domain Eukaryota; kingdom Metazoa; phylum Arthropoda; class Insecta; order Hemiptera; family Miridae; genus Adelphocoris; species Adelphocoris suturalis. The sequence goes on along the minus strand of JAUMHS010000015.1, from coordinate 94,085 downwards.
GCGGAGAGAAGGGGTGAAATGGGACAACGGGGGGTGGAAGGGGTCGGGATCAAGTGCTTTCAGCTTTGTTTGCGTCAGAAAACTCTCTGGACGCGGTTATTCAAATCCCTTATCCCCTCAACCCCTCCCTGGTCCATTCTGTAGTCCTTTTCCCTTCACTGTAATAAGGCCCGGGGTTTTTGAGCACAATCACAAAAACCATTCTGGGGAGGCCTTCTAAAGTACTTTATTTATTCACACGTTCCGAGTTTCTCCTTAATAATCCTCACTGCGTGAGACCACCTTTGAGGGTAATTCATCTACATAAATTCACAAACGCAACATTTATTCTCAACAAAATAAATACTTGAGGGTAAATGGCGAAATATAATAATAAGACTACGATGATAATTTATGTCGGTCGTTGAATATCACATAGGAACATAGTTATGGGGGGGGGGGGGGAAGGTTTGATTTATCAAACAAGAAAGTATTTATTTTCAAAATTAATTCATATATTTTTATTTTATTATTATTATTATTATCAGTTTTTGGCAGTTAAAGTGGGTACTTATGTATTATACCGATCACACCAAAGTATCGATATGAAAGTATCGATTTCTGAGGTTGAGCGAATGTGGGGTTCAGCGAAATGGCGTAATAAAAAACATCGAGGAACAGCACAGTAGCGGCTAAAGGGGGAAATCCACTACGCTCACTCCTCCTTGACATTGCTGCATTCTGGGCATCACAGGAAACCCATTAACAATTGATAATCGTAGTACGTTTGTAATTGTTTAATTAATATAAACCTGTTATCAATTGATAATCTTTGTAATTCTGTAATTAAAGAGTTGTTTTTCATGATATAATGTTCGTTTCTATAAAATATCTATTTCAGTGTTCCTTATTGGGTGTGGTCGGTATAATACATAAGTACCTTAAAGTGTAGCTCTCCCGAAAACCTCGGAACTTTGACGAGACGACTGATTCCCAAAGCTGATATTATTATTATCTGATATTATTATTATCTCTGTTATTTCGCAAAGCTGTGAGCCTTGAATAATTCCCCTTCCAAGTCATGAGCGGTTATACCCGCAACATTTTAAAGTTATGATGGTTGCCTAATGGCTCCGCTTGGTCACGAAGGTTCCAACAGATGATCTCAACGATTGCGGGATTCTGCAAACTCACGATTAGAGATCAAAAGAGAAAAATTAACTCTTGGAAAGGAATTCTTGAATTACTGCTATATCTTGATATTTTTAACCAATTCGTAAAAGAAGTTCTGTTTGCACCATAATCATGTTCGATTATAATGGAAAAGGTACATCCAGTAAAATCACGATCAATTCTCTATTCTAGTCAAAATCAATCAATTTTCTTACAAATTTCTGTCCTTTTCTACCTATGATACTCAAATTTGAAAGAAGAGCTTTGCTCGGTCTTGAGGGTTTCATTTGCTCTAGTAATTCGTAAGGTACATGCCGTCTTGATTGGAGATGATTTATTGGTTGATGGAAAAAAACTTATCATTCACTATGGACGAAGTACGTTGGAGGATTTTACATCTACTGGGTCAGAAGTGGAAATTAATCTGAATAATCCTCCTCCGTCCCCTCCCAACATTTCCAGAAAACAGGTCAAGAAGAAGATGAAAATCTACAAGAGATAGAACGAACATCAACACCGCTTTGGAAAATTAGGCAATGGCTCGGGATTATTATTGAAATTTGGCAGTGGAGTGCAGGCATTATTGATTGTGATCTATGTTAACTATGCAGTGCTCATTTATTATACGTAAATTATGTAGACCAATATAAGTAATTATTTGATAAGTACATAATACGTAAAAGTCTCAACATTGTTCGTTGAGGCAGAAATGAAGGCAAGATATCATTTGCTACTTTTAATATGTATTTAAGGAACTCCTTGTAATACCTACGGGTTATACAATAAAATTGAATTGAATTAGTGATTCGTAAGGTAAATATGACTGGACAATCAAATAAGTCATAATATCACAGGGGCTATTAAAGGAGTATTTTGATAGATTTGGAACATTGAGCCAGAAATTTGTTAGAATACTTTTAATATGTAGGCACAATTTTATATGTATGATAGGTATATTCCTTTCCTCTCTCTTTCATATTTATCCGGAGAGACCTATCAAGACCAGCACACGCGGAAGTGAAATGAGACCTACAAAACCGTGCGGTTTATCTCTAGCAGATGAGAGCCGCGGGTGTTGTGATACGTGATGAGGTTGGGAGAAGCGCATATGTTTCCCTCTGCATCAGGTTTCCTACTGGGGGCTTCATTTATTACTAAGTTGGTTCACTGAGGTGGAGGTTCAGGCGGTGTGAAAGGGGGTTCTTATTACGTTCAAAATTCCATTTTACGGTGGCAGCACAACGTCCGGGTGAGTTTCCCTCTCATTTCCTCCCGAAAGGCTGCGCTGTACAATTCCAACAGAATTTGTGTTGCTTCAGGTGGATACGATGGTGGCAGAAGAGGGCTTATTACGCGATAGTTAACAACGGAAATCATATTTGGTCCAGTTGGGACTTTAACTGATTGGGAGAACAATAAATCCAATGAAGAAATTACTACGGAGAACTATAACCAATTCCATTAAAGAGTCTGTTCTATTATGGTAAAGCTGTTAGTAGTTGCTGTTTTTCTAATAGTGAAATAGATGAGTACGATCCGGAGCCTATGCCCGATTAAATGCTGAGGAAAATTATATGTGAACATAGAAGACAGTAACAGTATAAGAAGAAATTCATAATTAACCTATGTGATGTGAGGTGATGTACTGGATAAAATAAACAGATTCTAGGACGTCCCTCGGAAGCTAGGTCATACAAGCAAGGCTTCGCTTCTTATTTAAGAGGGACAACCTATTGGAATCGATCCGGGGGGGGGGGGGGGGGGGGGGGGGGGACAAACCAAGCACGAGAAAAGAATAACCACATACAAAGTTCGTTTCAGACTATTCTAAGATCGAATCCGTGAAAAAACAGGTGTGTGTGTGTGTGTGAGACCAATTTTGCGATGCTGCCCAAGCCATAATTCTCAACCGATTTTCGAGTTTCTTTCTTTGTTTGATCCTAATTTCAGTCTAGTTGTGCAACGTACCTCGGAAATTTTGAATTCCGTGATGGAAAAGGGAGAATAGAGGGGGTAAATCCGGAAAAACGTGGTTATTTTTGAAAAAATTTGTTGACGCCGCGTAGGCAACAATTCTCAACCGGTTTTCGTGATTCTTATTTGGTTCGCTTCCAATTTTAGTCTAGTTGAGCAACAAACCTTGGGAATTTCGGATTCTTGTGGGGGGGTGGAAGGGATATTTACCTACTCTTTCAGGCACTGCCCAAGCTACAAATCTCGAACGATTTTCGTGATTTTTATTTTGTTCCATTATGAATTTCATATAGATTTGTAATGTATGTCAAGAGTTTCAAATTTAATCATGGAAGGGAGTGAATGGAGGGAGTAATACTGACAAACCGTGGTGTTTCAACAATTCGCCTCCGATTTTTGTGATTTTCTTCTTTCTTTTTCAACTATGAGTTCGGTCTAGTTTTAGATTGCATATCAGGAATTTCAAATTTAATTATAAAATGGGTTGAATGGAGGGAGTAATAGTAAGATAGGGGTAGTAGTAATCCGATTTTCATTTTTTCCCCAACTAGGAATTTGGTCTAGTTTCGGAAGGTAGGTATATTAAGAGTTTCACATTCGATATAGCTTTGGAATGAATGCCAGGAGTTTTAAATTTAATCATGGGAGGGGGTGAATGGAGGGAGTAATACTGACAAACCGTGGTGTTTCAACAATTCGCCTCCGATTTTCGTGATTTTCTTTTTTTTTTCAACTATGAATTCGGTCTAGTTTTAGATTGCATACCAGGAATTTCAAATTTAATTATAAAATGGGTTGAATGGAGGGAGTAATAGTAAAATAGGGGTAGTAGTAATCCGATTTTCATTGTTTTCCCCAACTATGAATTCGGTCTAGTTTCGGAAGGTATATCAGGAGTTTCAAATTTCACAATGGAATGAGTGAATGTAGGGGTTAATCTTATAAACCATGATGTTTTAACTACTCTCGTCAGATTTTTGTGATCATTTTTTAAAATTCAACTATCAATTTGCTCTAGTTTTGGAAATTATGTCAGAAGTTTCAAATTTCATACTTATGACAGGAATTCGCTGTCGGTGGATGGAGATAAGGGGGGGGGGGGGGGTTCCGAAAAGTCATGATATTTTTGTTTTTTCTCTTATTTTAACTCTCACCAAAATTATATAAAATCCATTCAGTCCCTGTAATGCATGCATTACTTACCAATATGTCTACCTTGTGAGAATGAGATCCCAAACGCTTGTATCATGGGTAGCATGCAAATGTCCAAGAATAAATAAAAGAATTAAAACCTTTTTAAACTCAACCATCTTCCATATTTCTCAATATAAATAAATTAAATAAACCCAAACTTTTCTCAATATACAACAAAGGATGGCATAAGAGTAACCCATAATCAACAATGATTTTTTCCGCTCAGGTTTCTTGATTAGAGTCTATTTTTGCATAACGGGTTGAATGATTACCCCCTTTAACCAGACATGAAAATCGAGTTTTTTTTGTGGTATCAACCCTACCATTTTTCTTCATCAAGACATTGAGACACAAGTCCAAGGTAACTAAGTATTATACGGAGGCCACTAGTTTTAGAGATCCCGGCGAGGTTAAGTGGTTTTTGCTTAAATATGAGGTCTGTATCCAAATCATACCAAAAATACATATTTCAAGTAGTTAATCAAGATTGAACATATGGACTGCGGGCATGAGCTAAAGTCTATAGACGTATATACAGTGGTCTGGTATACATGTGCAACTCATCAGAATTTTCAATAATGTATTGACTAATGGACGCTATTCATTTTTGAGACGGGAGCTTAGCGAGCATCCAGACCACTGATCTTAGCGAAAACCACTACACCACCGCAGTGGCGTCCTAATACTATACTAAATAGTACCTATTATGTACCAAACCTTTCTGTTTTATAAACTGTATACTAAATACTATGAATTTATACGATAACTACGTGTAGTATAAATTCATGGACGTGATACGGGTGGGTGATACAAAAGTCGTTGTACATATAGCCCCGTGATCAAAATTATCTCTATTTCTGAACCGTATACATAGGAAAGTAAGAAAATCATTCCATGTAGGAGTTTTCAGAGGACGCGTGAGAAAAACCGACCTACTTCACGTAGGCCAGCTACTTGTTCGGTCCCTGGGTTATTTTGAATTCGCTGAAGCAAAGGAGAGAAAGTGGGGGCCTCATGAGCGATGATTCCCGACTCCCCTCGGAAACGTTCAGCCTAGACTAGAGAAAAATGGTGGGGGTGGAAAAAAGAGTAGTATTATTCTAATGCCGGGAGGTCTAGACCATTTTTCACGCAGATAACTGGCCCTTTTTACCCCACTGAGTCCACCATTCCCCCTTGCAAGGGACGATCTCAGAGGGCGGTAAAACCCGGTTTTACTGTTGAAAGCAAAGGGGTTAAACCGTAGTCCAGGTTTTGACTCCTGGAACAAACCCCGGCACTCACGAACGCGGGGAAACTAAACTTTAAAACCTCCCCTTGTTGGGTTTGTGGAAGTTGCCCCTCGTAAAATGCCGTTTTGTATAATAAGGCACCCTGTATAACGCTTGTAATAAACTTTGCGGTGTCGGATGCAGGCGTAGCGTTAGAAGCTGTTGAAGGGAGCAGGGGGTGGGACATGACAGGCGGGTTATACTGCCCTGAGGCCAATCCTTACACCTTTAATATCCCATACTAAAGTCACCTTTGACGTCGTTTAATGTACACATTATATACCATGCACCATAAAAGGACTCGATAATAGGGCGGCGACGGTAGGTATATCTTTAAAAGACTTGCCAACCTTGCTTGCTCCAATAGTTTACATTATGCATCAGGGCTTTGAATAAAATGCAATAAATTAGTACGGCAAGATAACAGGAATAACCAGATGGTAGCATTAAAAAACTTCGCGGATGCTAAAATTGGATCCGACAGACCCTGAAGTCGAAAATTTGTATGTGCTAAATTGTGTGGCACATAATTTTCGTAATAATCAACCAATACACTCATTTGCATAAGTGTACATATATCTAAGTAGCAAGGAGTTACGTTCATAAAATTCAATAACATCAGTGGTATAATACAAAATCAATAATAAAACCAAGATATTTGAGAATTTGATATGCAAGAACAAAAATAATCTTAGTCATCACAGGAAAAAATAATTTTCTTTAATTTACGAGTAGATAACAAATTGCCTTAAAAAATAATTTATGCTAGACTTGAATTCAAAAACAAATCTGAATTTTGATGTTTTTATGATGAGACTACCTATTTGTTTTTATTGTAATCAGCAGAGCAATAAAAGGTGACACAGTGGTGATTATACTGTGTTGTGGTTTATGGGTGAGTAGGTTTTTTTTCTGTGGTGGTTGAGATGTATCTTTCATTCAAAGAGAACACTCTTAGCCTATAATAGAAAACACTCTTAGGTATATTGATTCGTTCTAGTAGCAATAGGGAGAACTGAGAGGCAGCAATAAATTCCGTTAGGGTCTGTTTGGCAGTAATAAAGGTCAGGGTGTCAGTGGTGGAGTAGTTGGGAATTAAAGCCGCCAAGCAAGAGTGTAAGGTTGGTATAGTGGGCACAGGAACATTAAATTGACTACCGTCTTGAAATCGTTCCTTTTGTAGTTCATAAATTTTGCTGCCAGTCCATTACATACCTATCGTCTTAAGCATACAACGTAAAACTGTTGTCATCCAGTGAACTAAAGGCTAATTGTGCAATCACTAGCTCCTCTTCTGAAGACTGCATATTTCAAGTTCTCCATAAGTACAGAATATGCGGAAGAAATCACAATAGCTCGAGTTCAGATAGAGGTCTATGTCCACCAATAGCCGTTAATTCTGCCACCTCTCTGTAATGTTGCTAATCATCATACTCATCATCACTCAAGCTTTTAAAATCCCATCATACCGTACGATTCGAAGAAGTCCACGAAACTGAGAGACCCCATTCAGTAGGGGAAATTGTGTTCAGAGCCATAAAGTATCTGTAACATTCTCAGGCAAATCCGGGCCAACGCCGATCAATAATGTTCAGAACCCTTTTGAAAAGAAAAGTTCAGGAACTTTCTTCAAAACACGGACTCACAGACGTCAACGAATTGTCTCCTTGAAGATGTATCGTTCAGATGAAGATCGATACAAACGAAGAGCCCACTCAATAAACCCATTCTGTACCACCTCTATACATAAGGTTCGTTCGGCTAAGGATTCTGAACGGTTCGGGATGGTCCCTGCCCCCTTTCTGGCGTTCATTAAGGTGGAATTCGTAAAGTACCGACAGTCCGCTGTTCGTTGAGGCAACCATTACCGTCCAGGACCAGTTCAACCAGTCCTGAGATTTTCGTCGGGACCGACAGTCCGAGACATGCGTACCAGATATTTTTGCTTATCACATCAGCTTATCATCGTTTCGCTTATCATCTAAATATTTTTGTTTACTGTTTGCGTGTGTCGTCTTGTCATTTTTGTTGAATAATTTTGAGTTAAAATGATGGACTCAGATTTTCACAAGTCCGATGAAGTTTCGGAATATAATAATGTATACCTAGTCACTGAATGCAACTAAAAATTTATTCGTTTTCTCAGGACGTTTTTCTCATTTTCGTAAATGATGGTGGGTAGGTTGGTACCTATTGTATTAAATTTATGTTAAATTTTCTTGATATGTGAGCTTTTTTCGTGCAAAGAAGTGTTACTATCAAATTCGTAAAAGTTTAAAGATCTACACTGAAACACTAAAAAAGAGAGAAGACAACAGATAAATACCGTAAAAATACAATTTAAAAAAATGAAGGGAAGTTGCAATGTAGGCTACCAGTTCAGTACGAGTTCAGAAGGCGTTCGGTTAAGAACGGTACCGAACTGATCCGAATGCCGTCCCGTCCTGAACTCGTCCAGAAACCTTAGCCGAACGAACCTATAGAGGTAGGTACTCCATACTGTTCACGTATTTCAGCCCCCAGAGCTCCACGGCGTAAATCAATACACACATCGACGGAGGACACAAAGGCCCAGAGGCCAATCTTTAAACCTTTGACGTCGTTTAATATACATATTTTAAACCGTGTACCATATAAGCTCGATTATAAAAGGAATATCTTTGAAAGGCTTGGGAACCCTGCTTCCATTATGCGTCTGGGTTTTGAATGAAATACAATAAAATGGTAGCATAGAAACTTTGACATCGATGGTAACTGGGTTCGAAAGACGATATTCCATCCGCTCTCCGGAGTTTTTCTCCTAAGTAAAATGAAATTCCCTTAAAGCCGGTTTATCAATTATCTACATTAACTGCAGGATAGCTATACCGAGTATAGCGCTGTACTCCAGATAAACAATGTCAGTCGTTTGTCAATGCCGAATTACCTAGCGGATAAAATTATCCCTCAGATAAATTCTGTCTGGCAGATAGTGCTCTTAGCATCCTCATTGGTGTCCGTAGGCGACAAAATAAGGGTGAATTTCACATCAAGCTACCACAGAGTAGAGTAGGAGCTACATGTCATTTTCTTCACGGACAAACTATTAAAAAACCACTATTTCCACTAAATCACTTGCGACGAAGTTGTGGAAACCCATTTCAAAAAGGAAGTTAGTGAAAAACGTTGTCTATTTCCACGAAAAATAAAGAGTTACAATGTTAAATCGATTTCGACGGTTAGGATAACACAACACAATATCATAACAAAGTTATTGTTTGTTACTGATGATGGCCTAACCGTCGAAATCGATTTAACATTGTAACTCTTTATTTTTCGCGGAAATAGACAACGTTTTTCACTAACTTCCGTTTTGTTATTTCCACAACGGTGTCCATCATGTCATCAAGCTCGGCAAATAAGAAACCACCACATTTTTGCAGTTTGTTTGTTTCATTTCTAGAAAGAGAAATACGGATAGTGATATTGCAACCTGATTTATTATGACTGAATTATTGTGATCATTAAGTTGTGGACTTAATTTCATCTTCAATGTATGTTAAAATGTAAAGAATGGTATCTTTGCCCAACCAAAACCTCAATAAAAACAAGCATTCATCCCATATTAGTAGGAGACACGGTAGGTGGTCTACACGGGGTCTTACTAGGTATATACGGCCTTCTTTTCCATTCGAAGAATTGTGCTACGATAGAATCTTCGCTGTTGCTGCAATTTGAAGACGAATCCCCAAATATATTCAATAGAAGGTACAAAAATAAAGACAATCAAACTTGAGATGCAAATAAGATTTTTTGTAAATTAAACTTGTTCGACGTTAGAAAGCTATTTCATTAACCTCCAGTTATAATTGTTATCCAGCCATCCTGGGTCCAGATAGGGTTTAACTAGGGATAGATAGACACCCCCTATTGTGTTATCTAGAAGATAACGCTATCCTTCAGATAAATCTCTCTTATTCATTTAATAAATGTGATTGCTAAATCGGCCCTTAGTGTGGTATAAGACAAGTTGGTACCTGGGTACTACACTTCACAAAAGAATAAAGGGATCACTTTTCCTTGTAGACACCAAAGACCCCAGATCAATCGGACAATGTCCAATCTCATGATTAGGTAGGTACCTAATGGAGATGGGACGCACCCTATCCTTTTAAATGTTTCTTGAACACCAGAAATACCAGCCCCGACTTGAGCCAAAACAGAATGAATCGCGCTCCTACATGGCTATCAGCTCTAAACCGAGGACGGAATAAGATATCGCGATTCTGGCTTCACCATCTAATTCAGCGCTAAAAAATCTTTGGAATGAGGCGTCACTCGCCAAAAAAATGGGAAAATTATTTTCTAAGTATCTAATTACCCCCTTTCCCCTTGGGTAGTCCAGCAAATTTTTGGATTTTTTTTTTCTGATTTTTTATTTGCTTAAAACTTACTAGTTTCAGGCACCCCATAAACGCTCTCCAAGTTTCACTTCGATATCTTAAAAATTTTGGGAAAAATTAGGGAAGAGGGGTTACTTCTCTTGAGAAAAATCCTTAAATTTAATCCTGTTATGGCTCAAGTTGGAGCTTGATATCGCCTGTCTTTCTCAGTGTTTGAGAAAAAACAAGAAGTATAGGGTGCATCCCATCTCCATTAGGTACCTAATCATGAGATATAATATGAACTTTGTCCGATTAATCTGGGGTCTTTGACGTCTACAAGAAAAAGTAACCCCTTAATTCTTTTGATCTTTTGAGGTGTGTATATTTTTTTAATGTTAACCAATATATCCATTTCATGAATGTATAGTTGAGATCAGGGTTTAGGGTTGCCGGCAGCTGGTGAACCGTTCCAAAATGCGACATTGTCCTAACTTAATTTGCGTTCAGCTCAAAATACTGAACAGCAGGTGATTCCTTCTACATTATATCTGAACTACAGTTCGCCAACTAGCCTACCTACTTCTTCCAAGCTTGTTTTTGTTTGAAGAAAGAGTGAGCTGATGATATTTCTGAATTTTTCCTTGGTTGAGCACGGAAACTTGCAAAGAACGCAAATCTCTTCGTTGGACCCCCGTTCACGAGTGGAATTAAGTGGTAGGGCCATCGATGAACTTTTCGAGACTCCTCAAACTTTTATTATGGCGTCATTAGGATTTTAATAAGCTTGTTTCCCAAGTAGCAATTCCTGTGCGGGTGCCGAAAGAAAGAAAATGAAGATGATAGGATAAAAGCAGAACAGAGAAGTAAGAAGTTAAATCGTAGTGAGTTGAAACTTGTTCAACAGTAAACTTGAGATTCAGGAGATTGGTTCGCGGAAAATTCGGTAAATTTTTCTGCAAATTGTTAAAATATAATGTTAGGTATTATTTTAATATTTGTTGAAAAGCATTGTAATCTGTCGTGTTTTGTCATTTGATCGTTTAGTAGTCGTGTCAGAACGTTTGTTCAGTAAAAACTTTCCTATATGTATACTCTTCAACATGCGATCCCTAAACACACACACACACACACACACCACAACACAGACACACATGTTTTGGTTTTCGTCCTCCAAAATCAAAATGCCCACTTATTTCTTTCGTTTCAGAGGTTGCTGATCAATTTTGGTTCCGTTCCTGTAAGTCTGTCTGATATCTGTCGGTCTGCAGCAAATCCTTGTCACGCCCAAAACTATACAAAACTTTCAGTCTGATTTCGATGAAATTTCCAAGGACTGTGCAAGTTAGCTCCAAGACGGTCCCCTGTAATTTAGAAAACTGTGAAATAAAAATAGCATGTGCGCATGCGCAAACGTGAATTTCTCAGAACGCCAATTTTTTATCATCTGTTGGTCTGATTTCCTTCAAACTCGGTAGGTGATTGGGTATATGTTCTAGAAAAATCCCCTATAAATTATATCGCGAATGGTAGAATGATAACCACTGCGCATGCGCGTGACTAATATCGGGTGACACATGCAAAACTCCGAGTTTAATCGAAGGTTTTTGATGAAATTCTCAGGGATTGTGCGTGAGAGCTTCTAGACGCTCCCCTATAACTTTCATTGCCTTTATATGAATAGTAGTCTGTGCGCATGCGCAAACGATAATTTATGGCGACGTCGATTTCATTTTATCTATTAGTCCGATTTCTTTCAAACTCGGGGAGTGGATAGATATATGTTCTTGGAAAATTCCCTATGAAATATATCGCGGTTGGTGGAGTAATAACTATAGCGTATGTGCAAAACTAAAATTGATCGACACAAACAAAACTCCGAGACTAATGGACCGATCATTATGAAATTTCCAAGGATTGTCCAAGTTAGCTCCTAGACGGTCCCCTATAATTTTCCAAGCCGTGATTCAACAATAGCATGTGCGCATGCGCCAACGTGAATTTCTCATAACGCCTATTTCTTGTCATCTGTTGGTCCGCTTTCGTTCAAACTCGTTGGGCGATTGGGTATATAATTATATAATATAATGTTTGGATAATTATATAATATAATTTTTGGATAATTATGTAATATAATTTTTGGATAGTTATATAATATAATTTTTGGATAATTATATAATATAATTTTTGGATAATTGTATAATATAATTTTTTTTAGGTGTATAACATCAATTTTTCAGATTTGGTTTCTACCCACATATTCTAAGTATAAGGTCCGCTAAAAAATATTGGTTTGAGATCAGTAAGATAAGAAACTTAATGTCTATATGTGTGTAACGGCTTCCTTATTGTTGATTATATAGCGATCATACAGTGAGTTATGACCTCTTAGTATAACAGAGTTACCTTCATCGAGGTCCCGTCAGGGCTTCAGAGATAGAAGTTCAGAGTAGATAGTTGGTGAACAACGGGCGTCGCTGCCTTTTCTCGTGTTTTCTAGAAGCTGAGTTTGGCGTTGGATGGGCGATCCAGATCCATGGAAAACCAATCTACTCCGAACATAGCTCATTAAAAGCTATTAGTAGGAGTGGTATCTCTCTGACGGGATACTGTCAACCTCCTCTACCTTTTTATCGAGGAATTGGGCCCCCATTTTACCTCTGGGGGGGTACCTATATCCTTGATAAGTTGTATGGCCGTATAATTAGAAAACACGGCAAAATCTCTATAATGAAATTATTTTAAAACTAATCGGAAGGATCAACCTCTAGGAGGATCTTTCAATCAGAAATTAAATCTAAAACCGACCCTTGTAGTGTGTACCATTAGGTTTAGCACAACGTGTATTCTACAGAATCTACACCACATTTTCCTTTCGATGAAACTCGATGCTCACCCGCGTACCTTTTTCCGGCGAATGTTCCGCGAACCGTTGCATCGAATTTACGTCGCAGCTACGCCGTTCCCTTTGACGCTACCGTCAAAATATTAATCAAAGGCCCCCGCTCCCGAGCTTTCAGTCCAATCCTATTACCGTCTGTTGAACATGTGCGGACAACGTGTTGATTTTCCGTTATCTAATTAGCGGTCCCTTCCTTCCAAAGGGACGGGAGAAGCATCGCATCCAAAATGCTGTTTATCTCAATCAGATCCGCTCTTGTCCCTTGCTTGCCATACTTCCTGCACAATCTCTTCATCAGCGGTAAACGGATTACTTCCAGAAAAACCTTTCCATTAGTTGTATGGGGAAAACACCAGGCGGCCAACATAAATATTAATTTTATTACTCCCGGAGATGCCTCCCTCGGACGCTGCTTAAACCAGATTAGGCGTTACTCATCTTCTGAATTATTTGGTAGCGGCGTCTGATCCATTTTTTACGCTCCGTCAACGCGCGACTAATACTGCGTGGGAACCGCCGTGACCCTCGTTTTCGGAAGTGTTTAGGGGAAGGGATCTGGTGTAAACAAGAGATGCGTGGTTTATTCGAGTGCTTTCGTTGTGTAATTTCTGGGACGAGCACTTTAGAAAATATTCGGCGTGGAGGGGTGCGGGGATAAAACTTTTCGGGTCGAACGTAATCAATTTCCGCGCCTCCGGTTTCTCATGACCAGCTGTCAACGCTGTTTGCCTCGTTCTGGGATGAGAAAAATAGTTGTCTGCACCAGAGGGTGATGGAACATGCTGAAACATTCATTATTTAGGATTAAAATCAAGGTTTTGAAGGTAAATGTATAAAAATTTGTTTTTCATCATTGAAACAGAGACCTCTGCATTATATTCGAAAATTGAGAAGGAGGAACTACTCCTACCCATCACTCGGTGCAATGATTGATTTGTTATCGCAATGCTATTTGCACATCTATGACAACCTCTAATCATCCATATATAGGTTACATTACTGTTGAGATTAAAATTGTATTCTATGCATTAACTTACACGCCAGAATGATGTGAATACACTGGTGGTCTGAATGCACACAAGCTCGCATGTCAAAAATATGAAACAAAATATTAGTTGGTCGAATAGATCAAAAATGATCGTGACTTGATACGTGAACCTAGATGATAAGAAGTAATCATAAATTGGCTCATGACAATGCGGTAACAAATCACTCATTGCATTGTTTAAAAGTCGAGTAGTCGTTTAACGTAAAAGACCCAACTATTCTTATCTTTAAGATTCTCGTTATCCCGATTTCTAAAAAAACATTTTTATTTATTCGATTTTACCTTTTCTGGTTGATGAATTTTATGTGATAGCTTCAGAGGTTGACTGTCCTCGGTCCATAGGTAAGTTTTGTCATTGAGTATCTTCAAAAACTCAGTTGTAGCACTTTTAGATCGGCAATGCGCACTTTTGGAACAAAATTGCGCCCGTTTGCGAGCACCAGAACAATCGAGTGATGGGTCATTTTTTCATGAAATTTCTCGTAGAATTCAAATTTGCAATAAAAAGTGCGCAATGTGCAATTCTGTCATTTTTGAAAAAAAAAAAAAAAACATTGAATGAGAAATTTTTTTGGACCCATTATTAACGATTTTAGCAGAGGGGAGGGGGGGGGGGCACTTTGTGGGTCATATATATATAATATATTTATTTTAAAAAATTGGTTCCAGCGACAAAGAAAAGAGCAAAATAAAAGTGTTTGTTTACGCCGTAAAAGTATGTACGTCAAACTCATTGGTTTCATTGTTGCTAAAGTTTCTCAATCTACGTGCAGTTTTTTTTATTTATTTTTGTTTAGTGGCTTAAGCCGCACCTCAACCGTAAGGGTCATTAGCGGCAGATCTACATACAGTTGTTATGTGTTAAAATAACATTAATGTTATCGTGAATGAATAGTCTTTCGAAAGACAAACGACTAATCAGAGACTTTCGGCACCATAAAAACTCAGGATCACATACATCGTACATAAAATCACTGTTTTATCACACACATACCCCTCTGTTTTACCCAGCTGCCGCTTGAGATGTGCAAAACGGAAGTTCAGCGAAAAAACGTTGTCTATTTGCACGAAAAATAAAGAATTACAATGTTAAATCAATTTCGACGCTTCGGCCATCATCAGTAACAAACAATAGCTGAACACGCATTAAAAATAACATAGCTTATATAGTCACAGGTGGAGGGAGATTGAATCCGATTGGTCGAGAGGAAGGAAAGGTGGCTGGAGGTACAACCAATTAAGTGGATACAAAGTGAAAGGGGATTATAGCTAATTAAGTGAAAGGAGGGGAAGAATTACTGGTTTCAACAGTTTGAAGGGATAGTTCCAAGCTTTATAGAAATAGACTTATCACTAGTGAAATAAATTGATATCCTCATTTAAACATTTACCAGATCTGTCACTTTTGATAATTTCGAATTTTTCAAGTACATTGAACGTACCTCCCGTTGGACGAAAATGAAGAAATTCTAGAAACTGTCTATCTGTCAAATCAAAATTGTAATCTTGATTGGATTCCTGAATATGTTTTGCAAATGTAGACCTACCCTAATTTTCCTTGAAATTCTCCTGATGCTCTTCTATTCTTTCCTTAAATTTCATACCAGTTTGACCGCAATATTCTTAGCCGCAAGAACATTTTAATTTATAAACCCCACTTTTATACTGAACACTAATTTTGTCTTTAACGGAACCTAGTAATGCTCTAAGACTATTTCTAGTTTTAAAACCCACTTTGTTAGTTTATTTTTTGTGGAAATAGACAACGTTTTTTCACTAAACTTCCGTTTTGAAATGGGTTTCCACAACCTCGTTGCGAGTGATTTAGTTCGGATCGATGTGCGCATGGTCGTGAGTATCACGTTTGGCCACCAAGGGGTGAAAACACAACGCGTTGTAGGGAATCCTTGTTTTCGATGTAATTTTGAAACGCCGACACTAGGAACTCAGTCTAAGTGTGTGAGGGTTTACGAAAGGAATTTATAGTATTCCTAAAAATGCTCTACAGTTTCAGGTTTGTTTCTTCTTGAATTTCTTCAAGAACTACCCTGACGGTATTCATGTTTGAGTGGGGTGAATAAAATTAGCCATTGTAGTCTCGATGAAATAAAGAACTTTTTCATCCATTTTCCCGCTTTACTTTCCTTGAGATAGTGTGTAAGCAGCGTTTTTCGTTTCTGTATAAATCGAAACCACGATGAAAATTGCACCCGAAAATTTCACACGTCGGAAAAACTACCCTTGCAGCTTTGTGAGCGCCAAATTCTAAGTCCAAGTGAACAGTCTCAAGTTCTAGGTACCGTAAGACGGGGTTCAGACCACGTTTTCAGGATTTTTGAGATTTCTCTGTCTGTATCTCTTCAATCGAGTTGGCCTTTCAATATGTCACACCTGATCTATTCACCGTCATATTCCCATTTCAAAATTTAACATTCGAGCATTAGGAACCCATGAAAAACAAAGGTAAAAGTGGTATAGTCATTACGTGGGGGCAACTTCGGACCACTCACGTTTTTTCACTCAAATAATCAAGAAATGAAGCCCTGGCTCGATATTACCCCCGTATTTTGCTACCAGATGGATTCTCTCACCTATTACGACAAAAATATTTCATTTTTAAACATTTATTCCATGCAAAACAAAATCAGAAATGAGCTGCCTTCAGAGCTGCCTCCAAAGTCTTCGGTATAATTTCTATAGGGAAGGCCCCCGACTTTCTTTCGGTACTTTCTTGGCATGCCTGTAACACATGGAAAACACTGAAACATGAGTAGGCTCAATCAAAATAAGAAAAACACGTAAAAATGCGCTGAAACACTAAAAATCGGGTGGTCGGAAGTTGCATCCCAAAGTGGCGACTTTTAGTTTTTCGTTGCTGTTGAATTAACTAACAACTAAATAAAACATCTGATTTCTTAGTTAAATTCCTCACATAATTTTGAAGAAGTATGTGAACTTACCTTTTCGGAAAATCTAGCGGAAATATGTAGCTGCAGGCACACTATAAACACAACAGGAAAATGTGTCGAAATAGCTGATAACAAAAACGTGAAGAAAACGATGATAAGCGACTCAAGAAAATTATCTTCAGGTTTCATGTAAGTTTGAGTAATATGGTACCTATTGGGACCTTAATGAACTTCTTAATTTCATTTCTATGGCCGGTAGAGGGCTCTGCGCCTGCATTCCTACGCTGGTCGGAAGTTGTACCACCTCGTAGGAAGTAACCCCGTCTTACGGTACTTCTTTCTCACACAAATCCGAACATAATTTTTGCAATATTGTCCGAAATTCAACATATATTTAACTTTTTTGCTGGTAAGGAAAGCAAAGGCCACGAGAACGTAAAAACGGTTGACATTAACGTGCAGCTCATGATCCTACCTATGACTTCGTTTCAACAGCGTAGAACCCTGTGGCCAAACGGGTCGTTTATCGTGTGGCCAATCGTGTCGCCTCTTCAGGACCCTTTCAGAGTCCTTCGTGGGCAAACGTGTTTCACCGGCATGGTCGATGTGCGAATGAAGACACTGAAGCAATATGAATTCATATTTGGTTGATTGTATTTTATAATTTGCTTTCCACTCAGAATCGCGCGTTAAGTGACTCATTACGGCTCGTTCTGTGAGGGACGCATTTGGGATCGATATTTACACGTTCAGGATTTACACACTCTCGGGGACAGGGGCCGTTTGAGTGCTCTAATTTGTAGGGCCTCCAGGGCAACTGGATGGGCGATGGTGGGGGTGGGGGGCTAATGTAAAGAATAAGCAGAAGGGTAGTTTTACGGTACAAGTGATGGTCAAGCGTCGAGAGACACGACCTTCCATTAGGATAACGGCCCCTGGCGAAGGGGGCGGGACTCGCTAACGGGGCAATCCATCAACCTGGGCGAGCTCCGGGGTCCCCTCCTGAGGCTCCCAGAGCCCCTGGATGCGGGCGAGGGGGGGCGAACGTCTCAATCCCCGCCGAGGGAAAAAACGGACCTAAAGGCCTGAGAACCCTCACCCTCCCGCAGTTTCCAATTAGATGTGGCGGTGAAGCGATTTCTCCCCATTTTCTCGATACTTCGACGTCTTATTTTGTCCCCTGCTGCTGAGGGTACTCCCAATTTATAACCAACATCTAGGGTGCAGTGGTATAGGGGTATGAGCATTCTTGTAAAAATACCAATTTAGGAATAAAAGCGATCCAAATTATTGCACAACAATATAATATTTCTCAAAGAATTGTTTAAAAGCTGGTTGTAAATTATAATGTATAACATTTATGTCGGTAGTTACTAGCTAAGCACCTACTTTGGCCCCTAAACGAGGAAGGTCTTGAGGGTTACAAGATGTGGAGACGTTAGATTTTCATCCTTCTTTATTGGCAAAGCTATGCACCTTGTAAACATTCCAATTTAGGAATAGAAGTGCTCCAGATTACTGCACAACAATATAATATTCCTTATAGAATTGCTTAAAAGCTGGTTGGAAATTATAATGTATAATATATGTTGGTAGTTTCCAGCTAAGTACTTTGGTCCCTGAACCAGGAAGGTCTTGAGGGTTACAAGATGTGGAGACATTAGATTTTCATCCTCCTTTATTTGGAAAGCTATGCATTTTGTAAAAATACCAATTTATGAATAAAAGCGCTTCAAATCACTGAACAACAATATAATATTCCTCATAGAATTGCTTAAAAGCTGGTTGGAAATCATAATTTATAATATATGTAGGTAGTTACCAGCTATGTACTTTGGTCGCTAAGCCAAGAAGGTCTTGAGGGTTACAAGATGTGGAGACATTAGATTTTCATCCTCCTTTATTTGCAAAGCTATGCATTTTGTAAAAATACCAATTTAAGAATAAACGCGATGCAATTATTGCACAGCAATTTGATATTTCTCATTGAATTGTTTAAAAGCTGGTTCGAAATTATAATGTATAATATATGTAGTAGCCCAGTCAAATTAGACCAAAAAGAGGCAAATAGGAGAAAAAATTCATAGTAAAGAAATTTCCTCACCAGGCTCTTCCTTCACACGACTAAATCATATCTCAAAAGTCCCCTAGTATGGGGGGTGAGCTTGACGAGGGGGGTGGTGTTTTCCTCTTTTTTTCGACGAGGGGGGGGGGGGGGTTCTCCTTTTTTTCGAATTTTTTTTTTTCGGTTTTTTGCCTATAACTCGAAAAGAAAACGTTCTAGCGACTTGTTTAATATTACCAGAATTGAAGTGCATAAAATTTCCTACAATTTGCACTCCTGACTTCATTCTCTACGATTAGGCGTTCCGCCGCTAGAGCGCGTTGAAAAGTAGGTATAATTTCAAAAAATCAGCAAAAAGGCCTTTATGCTCTTTTTACGAAGAAATCATTCGTATGAAGCTTCTGGGTGACAAAATACATCATGACTTGTTTTCCGAACGTCAGTGGCTTGGACAGTGGCTTGAGCAGGTTTCGTGTATAGTTTTTCTTCTGTTCTTCGCTTACATCCTGGAAACTGTGATAACCATAACATATTTTCAGCACCCTTGCCAACTCACTGTGAATTATCGGTGTATAAATGTACATAAAACACACTGGCTCTAAAAAAGAAATGAAAAAAAAAAAAAAGAACTAAAGAAAATGAGCTGTGTCTTACCAAAAAATGTTTAATGTGCAGGTACAGTACAACCCATGTTAAAGTAAGTAATATTCACAAAAGGAGTGGGAGGGGGAAGGGGTCATCAATCTTCAAAGGTGTCTGCTCTTCATCCATTGAGAATCAATCACCATCCCCAGTCAAACTGAAAATTCAAAATCGGATTACAATGAGGTGCATGTAGTCTTATATTGATAGTAGTAGTAAAGTTGGCAACCATTCCAGGTTGTAGCTTTTCGTCCGACTACCTCGGGCGTCGCGGACGTCATCAGCTGCCCTCCAAATGGAGGATCAGATTCGTTCTGATGATTTCGCTTAAAGCTACTCAGTGCCTCGCCCCCCTTGAGTGGAGAGGGGTTCGCCGTACAGAAGCGCGAAAATTACTTGGACGTCTCTGACCCTTACCTGGACGGTCACCCATCCAAGTACTCACCACGCTCGAGGTTGCTCAACTTCGCTAATCGCATGAGAAACGGTTCGTTGCAACGCCTAACCCGTACGGCTCTTGTATTGATAAATAGATGAAGTTCATGCAGATGATTAGGATGAAACTTACATAGCGATGGCATATGTTTCGAGTGGGTAGTCATATGGTTCCATGTATATTTCATCTTCATTTTTCATCATCTTCTGTAGATGAACCGTCGTCATCAAGTGGTGGGTTGTTTGTGCAGGAACCTGAACAGTTGGAGCAGAGTGTTGAGCAGTGGATGCCAGCTCTGTGGCATCCACATCGACCACTACCGCTTTTTTTTGGTGCAGCTGTAAAATATGATCTGCAGAATTTCAGGTGTTGCTGGTGGATCCAAAGTTGGGATTGGTTTGAGGAAGCCATCGTCTTCCCTACTCAAGCCCCAATTCACTGGCGACGGTTCATCTACACAAGATGATGAAACAGACATGGAACCATAAGACTACCCACTCAAAACATATGCCATCGCTATGTAAGTTTCATCCTAATCATCTGCATGAACTTCATCTATTTATAAATATAAGAGCCGTACGGGTTAGGCGGTGCAATGAACCGTTGCTCATGCGATTAGCGAAATTAAGCAACGTCGGGGGTGGTGAGTACTTGGATGGGTGACCGCCCAGGTAAGGGTCAGAGACGTCCAAGTAATTTTCGCGCTTCTGTACGGCGAACTCCTCTCCACTCAAGGGGGCGAGGCAATGAGTAGCTTTAAGCGAAATCATCAGAATGAATTCTGATCCTCCAGTTGGAGGACAGCTGGTGACGTCCGCGACGCGCGAGACAGTCGGACGAAAAGCCCCAACCTGGAATAGTTGTCAACTTTACTACTACTATCAATATAAGACTACATGCACCTCATTGTAATCCGATTTTGAATTTTCAGTTTGACTGGGGATGGTGATTCTCAATGGATGAAGAGCAGACACCTGTGAAGATTGATGACCCCTTCCCCCTCCGACTCCTTTTGTGAATATTACTTACTTTAACATGGGTTATACTGTACCTGCACATTAAACATTTTTCGGTGAAACACAGCTCATTTTCTTTAGTTCCTTTTTTTTCTTTTCTTTTTTAGAGCCACTGTGTTTTATATACATGTATACACCGATAATTCACAGTGAGTTGGCAAGGGTGCTGAAAATATGTTATGGTTATCACAGTTTCCAGGATGTAAGCGAAGAACAGAAGAAAAACAATACACGAAACCTGCTCAAGCCATTGTCCGAGCATCTCTGACGTTTGGAAAACAAGTCATGATGTATTCTAAGTCACCCAGAAGCTTCATACGGATGATTTCTGCGTAAAAAGAGCATAAAGGCCTTTTGCTGATTTTTTGAAATTATCTACTTTTCAACGCGCTCTAGCGGCGGAACGCCTAATCGTAGAAAATAAAGTCAGGAGTGCACATTGTAGGAAATTGTATGCACTTTAATTCTGGTAATAGTAAACAAGTCGCTAGAACGCTTACTTTTCGAGTTACAGGCAAAAAAACGAAAAAAAGGAAAAAAACACCCCCTCCCCCCCTCGTCGAGCTCACCCCCCATACTAGGGGACTTTTGAGATAAGATTTACGACGTGTGAAGGAAGAGCTTGGTGAAGAAATTTCTTTACTATGAATTTTTTCTCCTGTTTTCTATAATTTGACTGGGCTATAGGTAGTTTCCAGCTAAGTACTTTGGTCCCTAAACCGGGAAGGTCTTGAGAGTTACAAGATGTGGAGACATTCGATTTTCATCCTCCTTTATTTGGAAAGCTATGCATCTTGTAAAAATACCAATTTAGGAATAAAAGCGCTTCAGATTACTGCACAACAATATAATATTCCTTATAGAATTGCTTAAAAGCTGGTTGGAAATTATAATGTATAATATATGTGGGTAGTTTCCAGCTAAGTACTTTGGTCCCTATACCATGAAGGTCTTGAGGGTTACAAGATGTGGAGACATCAGATTTTCATCCTCCTTTATTTGCAAAGCTATGCATTTTGTAAAAATACCAATTTAGGAATTAAATCGCAGCAAATTATTGCACAACAATTCAATATTTCTCATAGAATAGCTTGAAAGCTGGTTGGAAATTATAATTTATAATATTTGTAGGTAGTTTCCAGCTAAGTACTTTGGTCGCTAAGCCAGGAAGGTATTGGGAGGTCACAAGATGTGGAGACATTAGATTTTCATCCTCCTTTTATTTTCGAAGCTATGCATTTCGAGTGGAATAAATAACCTCAGTTCTTCATCAGGCCCAGGGTTGCCAGGTGAGACGAGGAGAAAAACCGGACAGGGTTGAAAACTCATTAAAGATTTTACAGAAATTAATTCCACGCAAGCGGCTCAAATATACATAAGCATTTCCTATATACATTTACTACCTGATAAGCATTTTCTATATATTCCAATAAATAATAGTTTCTTCAATTTAAGAAATTTCTGTCAATATTATGTGATGATTTGAATAAATTTTTGTACACCGATGATTTCAACCAGTAGGTACCTTCATTCGTTCCTATATAGTAATAGTAAACGTATCACATAAATATAGTCAGAAGATTGAATAATTACTGACTACATAATAACTGCTATCCATCATCTAGAAACGCACAACTAGACGATGCATAGACCTCTGATCAGCAGATGGGCTCTTAATGCTGATGATTTCTATCGCATTTAATCTCTGAACCTGAAATTATGAGACGATTGAAATGATTGAGCTAAAATCTCTCCTGAACATCCTAAGAAGTTGAGATTTGATAGGGAGACTCCCTGGCATATTTGGAAAGATTGAAATGATTGTCTCATTCCTACTTAGCTTAATGAGCTTAATTGTCTCCTGTACATCCTAGGAAGTTGAGACTTGATAGGGAGACTCTCTGGGACACTAAGAGACTATTGCTATTATTGGCTGTCCCCCAATCAGCTGAGAGAGCCAAATTCTCTTCTGTTATACCTAGGAAGTTGAAATTAAGTGTTGTATTAAAGGGCTCTAAATATTAAAAAATCAAGATCTCGAAAACTTTCTATACAACAGTTATAATTTTAACACAGAATGTGTTTTAGCCATGGACTAACTAGCCGAAAATGGAACGCGGGATGGTAACGAAATGTGTGACGGATGATTTTCACGTACAACCGAGTCGTTGCTAGGGAAATGGTACTTCGTCGTTTTTCATCCCACAAAATTCGTTGACCATTCGTTCGAAAGCTCTCGATTTATCCAACAATATTATGTTAACTACTGCGAAGTGCGTGTCCAACAAACTGAGTTATGAGCATGGTTATATAAATAATTGTTTACACACAGGTGATCATTCTCAATAATTGATATTGTGAACATGATTGCAACCGCTTGTTAATTTCTGATGATTTCATTGAGCTTGTGTTTCAATGATTTGATTCATAGCAGGTGATCTGAGTATTACGAAAACGGTTTGATTTGTGAAGCGGAGGTTAAATAATTTGAATAGGTAATTTCTATACTTTACACTCTAGGAAGCTGTAATTTCGTTTGTAGCCTCTTTAGGACATTTACTTGACGATACCCAGGGTCCGGATCAGATGAGTGGCTCTTAAAGCTAATTTCTATGCTTTACACTCTAGGAAGCTGTAATTTCGTATGTAGCCTCTGTAGGACATTTACTTGACGATGCTCAGGGTCCGGATCAGATGTGTGGCTCTTAAAGCTAATTTCTATGCTTTACACTCTAGGAAGCTGTAATTTCGTATGTAGCCTCTTTAGGACATTTACTTGACGATGTCCAGGGTCCGGATCAGATGAGTGGCTTTTAAAGCTAATTTCTATACTTTACACTCTAGGAAGCTGTAATTTCGTATGTAGCCTCTTTAGGACATTTACTTGATAAATCGCTCTTGATTTATCACGAATTTATTTCGTATTTTTTTTCGTAGTTTCATACTATAACTATATAAATTGATGTTATAAATGAATAGTAAACAATGACGCTTGTTTGGTTGTCACTTGGTTGCGCGACAACGCAAACACATTCTGTGTTTCAATAATTTCGTCCGAAGTATGTAAATAGAGGTAACCGGGGGTCCAGGGGGCTTGCCCCCTGGCGAGGCGCGGAGCGCCGAGTTTTCTTTGTCAATGATAATTTTTATCTCAAAGAATCGTTTAAAACCACCCGCAACGCTTTAGATACGTTGAATAGTTTGCTTTCCCTAAGGGTTCGAACATCGATAGTAACATTGTGAACATTGAGAACGTAGTAATATTGAGAACATAGTGATACTGTATACATAACAACTGCCTTGTAAATATCAGCTGATATAATGCCAAAATTGGACTGTGATATAATAGTTACAATGGAATTTATTATAACGTTGCGAAATCGATTTTATTAGCTTTGTTCCATCCACCTAACCGCGGTCGACCGCGGTCGACCGACTCATGCGCAGTAACGTCAACCGCTGTTCCATCCCAACAATCAGCTCAACACAGCGGTTGAACCGCTGTTCCATCATAGCAGCGTGGTCGACCGCGGTCGAACCAAAACCGACCGCCCGATGGAGTGCGGTTCATTCCGGTTGTTATAGGAAACCTCACGCAATTGAAACCTACTCATAACCTTCCTCATTTGAAATTCGAGCTCGGTGGGTGGACACCTCAACCTACTTGTGGAAAATGGCTTCAAGATTGAAAAATGAAGATTTATTTGAATCCCAAACAGTATTGATTTATACTCGTATTTTTCCCTGGTTTCTTCCCAAAATAATCATTTCATATGTTTTTCTTCTAAGATAAAACACTTGCAAATTTACCGTCAATGCGTGTAGGTTAGGGCTGCCATCCGTCCCGATTATCGGGACATGTCCCGATTTTCGAGGCGTCCCGTCATGATTTTTGAAGCGTCCCGATTTTTTTTTTTTGCTGTCCCGACTTCGTCCCGATTTTTAAAGTACTTGAATCTCCGAAGTATTTTGTAAGCCCAGGATGTCCTTCATTGCAGGTAGGTAGCCGGACACCTTTGACTATTTAAAATTTATAGGTCTATGTAATAGATGATCTAAGCACTTTTTTTCAATAATGATGTTTCTCCAACTTTTCAATACCTATTGTATTTTTTCTAAAAATAAAACTTAGTCGTTGTATTTTGTCAGTGACTTGAAATATATCTTGTCCCGATTTTCTACTTTAGGCTGTCCCGATATGTCCCGACTTTTAGCTTACGCTGTCCCTACTTACGTCTAAAAGATATGGCAGCCCTAGTGTAGGTCTATTCCGGGAAATTCTTTATTCTCTATTCTCTATTTAATTCTGAGAAATTCATTTCTCTATTCATTCTCTTTATTCTCTATTTTATTCTGAGAAATTCATTTCTTTATTCTCTATTACCAATCCTTAGTTCTGTGTCGAACTCATCAACCATTTTTGTGACAAAAAAACGGTTGCCCTCGAGAGTTTTATCCAAATCCTGTAACTTTGGACTGTATACCGGCCAGAAATAGAAAATGAGAATATAAAATCACTACAATGAGTTGTTGAAAATGAGAACAGAAAATCACTACGAGTTGTTGTTTACAGTCGACTGTTGTCAAGGCGATGAAAATGTTTCCAATGGAGTGGAGTCACACGAAATGACTGGTGTAACGCTATTTTACCTCACTTGCGGTTGAGCGTTCCATCCATGGTTGGATCGTGGTTACGGTCGTCCAACCGCGATCATAGAGGCTGTGGACCGCGTGCTGACCGTGGGTTAACCGCGGTGAGGTGGATGGAACAAACCTATTAAAACTATTGTCCATGCGATGTACCTACTAATGAAAAAAGTATTGGTACCTAAATGCTAAATTTCATCTCTTAAATTGCTCTCAAGTCTACCTATATTTAGGGGAAGCATTGTTTTCACTTTCGAGTGATCCAAAAGTTGTTGTCTTCACTAAAATCAAATGGCTTGATTTTTACAGTGGTGAAATTTCCACTCGCATTTTACATTTTAGACTATTCTTAACAAGTTTCGTTCCTTGACTTTCTCTCTCTATATCTGTGTGTGTGGGTATGTCCACAAATCCTTGTAACAAGCTTAATTTCCACAATATTCAACCGATTCTAATTAAATTTCCATGGTATGCGCGGGGTAGGGTGAAGACAGTCCCCTATGGGTTTCGTTGTTCCCAAATCAATACTTTGCTCGGCGCATGCGCAAATGTTAATTCCATCAACCATAATTTTCTCGCGCCCCCGTTGCTCTTTAAAGGAGAGGTTAATTTGAGCTTTCCCTGAGAATTTCGACATAATCCCATCATTAGTAGCTACTACGCATGCGTGAATGTGTATTCCTTTTTAAACTAGCCTAATTTCAACAATTTTCATCTGATTTTGATGAAATTTTCAGGAAATTTGCGGGTTAGGCTGTAAATGGCCCACCGATAATTCCATACGTCTCATGTCATTATTCCGTTTTGCGCATGCACAAGCGTAAATTCTTTCAAGCATAATTTTTTTACGCTCTAGTCGTCTAATCCCGCTCAAATTTGGTGCATATTTGGGGGACAATTGTGTACAATAATGGCACGATGCTTCATGTTCTGATCATATATTACATACGGAGCTTAATAATTATAGACCAATGATCTGCTTAGAAGGGTTATCTGTCACAGAAATAATAAACCATTGTGTGATAATTTGCCGCGTTTTAACTTTAGACACAAAGCACATGTTACACAGGCGGAAAAATAAGACATATCCATGTGCCGATGTATCCGCATGTAGTGTAGTACTCAGCATCAGTTTTCTGATTTCCTTAGTTTTTCTGTTGGAAGTTTCTTTCAAACGGGAGACCTTCCGCGATCAAGAAACAAAAATATGTTTCATTGGTTTTCGTTTGTCCGAATCCAGCATAACCCTACCCAAATGTGGTCAGAACGTAGAAGTGCTTCCTTCAATCAACCTTTGTTGCAATATAAGGTTCATCATGATGTGGACTAATCTAATGAACCACCTATCTGAAGGCTTGTTATCAGCTTTTGCTCATTTCTCTCGCTTCACGGTGAGTTACGAAGAGAAATCTCGTGTCAGCAGTGGAAACCTACACGCGAACTGCAGGTGGTGAGGTCGGCCGACACGAGCAATATTTCACGCCCCCCTGACACCCTAATACTCTGGTAATGAATTCCGATCGCTCTCTCGAAACGCTCTCGAGAGAGGATCTCCGTTCCCTGAGCCAAATAGGAAAAAAAGGGAGGTGATCCCGTCCCTGGCAAACCGTTCTCGCCTCGGGGCCGAAATAAGACGTCGACGTATCGAGTGAAGGAGGGAGAAAATGCCCAGGCGCCTTATCTAATTGGAAACTGCGGAGAGTTTTTTGGGGTTGGGGATTTATACGTTTTTGTGGGTTCTTCGCTTGGTTCTGGTAATCAGGTTTGTCTAGTTACTTCGGTCTATTATTCTCAACATAATCGACCAAGAAAAATCAACTTAACCCCCTCAAAATTTATTGGTTATTTAACGTTTTAATACACGTAAACAAAAGTTCCAGTCATGCTGCATGGTCGTATGAGTGAATTTTTGTAAAATATCACATATTTTAGAAATTTTCAGTGTTTTTTTTTAATCATGTTTTTGAATACTGAGCAATTTAATGTGTTCAAAATGTGCTGGCCAACAAACTCATCCTTTCATTTGGAATGCTTGATTTTTTGGCGCAAGGATGGAATTTTTATCTCAATCCTAAGGAGTGTTTTGGTGGCTGGAATGACACACACACACTTTTTTTTTTTTACAAAACTCCCCTCAAAGGCGGAGGGGGCACACCATTAAATTGAAAAATAAACAAATAAAAAAAAAAGTGGGGAGGGCGCTCTGGTTTACCCGACGACAGCTCCAGGGATGAGGGAAGTTGCAGAAAGATGATAAGGAAGAGGGGGATGAAAGGAAGTGCCTCTCGAACGACCACCAGTTCTAGTAAGAACCCCTCAGGAGGGGGGTGGTGATACCACGGAGCACTCCCGCCAAGATAACCAACTCGAGTAAATCCGTGGCGCTTTTCCCGCACCACACCCCGCGCCATGACACGGTTGCAGCCATGACCTTGATATTATTGGTCGCCACTCCTTTTAGCTCGGAAATTGCTTGCCGCTGGTCATTTCTATCATACTTATTTATTTTAGCCCGCCAGGTCTGCTCCTGCCGCTGACAACCTGGACATCTAGGATTATGGCAGACCCATCGGGCTTGATGGCAACGATATCCGGCTTCTCGCTCCGCTCTCTCGGCATGTGATATAGTCTCTCTCTCTCAACAGCCCAACCGCTGAGTGACAAAGTGCCTGCTATCTGCTTGGCGACCGCATCGTGACGGAGACCACACGATACAGATTCTCATTTTTACCCCGACAGGCACGGCAAAGGGTGTCCACTGTCCTACAATTACTCCGTGAACACCTCACCGAGGTGGCTAGTGTAGCCACCCAGACGGCATGAAAACGGCAGTAGTCGCGGGCCCCAATGCTCTCTGAAGCCCATTTCACCCACTGGGAAGAAATGGGAGATTCAGAGCACTGTCGGAGTTCTTTACCGTCTACTGACTCATGTAGTGCAGCAGCGAACTCAGCTGATGAGCTGGGGTTTGGAGCAGTTGGTGTTGCTCGGTCACACCACAGCAACTGCTGCCTGGAGAGAGAATACCAAGCCCACCGGCCTTGACCGGTGCGTGGATATAGGCACTTGGGACACCAGTTGGAAAGCCTAGCCAAGAGCCCACAGCAGAGCGAACTTCACGATCTAACTCTAGCAGCCTCAACGTAGTAAGCCTACCAAAGACTAGCCCATAGGTAAGTTTTGGCAGTAAGTACGTGCGAAGGAGGAGCAGCTGCTGCTGTGTCTTCAATGGAGCCTTGGTGACACGAGCTAGTGCTCCACCAAGGTCCACACGGCTTGCAGCAATGGGGGCCACACCCGTGAAGTCACACACACACACACACACACACACACACACACACACACACACACACACACACACACACACACACACACACACACACACACACACACACACACACACACACACACACACAGACGCACGCACGCCCAAATGATGGTAGGTAAAGTCCGATTAAGACAGGGTTCAAAAAAAAAATTTACAAAATAATGGATGAGATCAAACGCGAGCCTAAAACTTATAGACATAAAATGTTTGAATTTACGTTTTTCTGTTCTAAAAGTCGTTGAAAATTGCAAATCACTGAGAAAATGGTGGAGTGGTGCGAAAAGTTTAAGTGGTTATCACCAAGATTGTTCAATAAGATTATTCTGCTTTCCTACTTTTTTCCTTCTCATCAACTCTACCAACAAATGCCTGCACACTTAACATTAATAAAATTAGACATGCAATTTATAAATTTTAAATAACTATCTTAAATAGGTGAAGTGGAAAAGTAAAAATCAAACTATGATGAATGAAAACTTATTTTTAATACTGATCATTCAGAATCATGACACCAGATATGGTAAAACAAGAAAAGCTATGATTTCCACATCAATTTTCTATCCTGTATTAGTCATAGGAATGATTTGATACAATTCAGGTGACTGATAACATATAAAAAAAAAAAAAAAAAAAAAAAAAAACCGCATCGCGCATGGTCCTTCCTGAAGTAAATAATTTTTTCTCGGATAATCGTGCGTATTTTGAAGACAGCGAAGCCTGTTGGCTTGGGCGTGGTTCAATTCGATTCCAAAGGTTAAAAACAAAGAAACAAAAATTAGAAGGCTGTTCCCGCTGAATTTGGCAGGTCCTGTATTTTTGGCAAGAAAATCAGGCTTTTCGGACCACTATTTCCTATTAAATTGTATTCTTTTACTTACTCTTTTTGATTGCGTTAGGGCGTGAGCCCTTTTTTTCAACGGCTTTGCCGATTTTTGCCTATCGCACAACCATGAGGGTAACTGCGGAGGTGAATTCGCACATCTCAACGAGACTGGAAATATATTCCTGGTGTTGAATATGTGAATATTTAACGGGAATGTGAGTCCTTTGATGTTACTGTAGAATAGAACAGCTCTCTTTACAGACCACTTTAGCCCTGAATTTGCAAGAAGTATACGTAATATCGCAAATATCATTAAACGATATAATTCAAAAGAACGACATTTGCAGTGGAATAGAAGTAGTTTCACAAAATGGGATTAGAAAGTGATAATGCAGCGTTAAATACTTCGTAGAGATCACATGTCAACGTTGTAGAGCCCTGCAAAAGTAGGCAATGCAAAGGTCGTGGGTTCTCTTTCTTATATAGAAATGAAAATCAGGGAATTCCGTTTGAAGTTTGGAGAACAGCCTTGGCTTTTATTGTGTAATTGGCGAAAATATGTCAAACCGTTGAAGAAGCAACATTACCAGCATTAGCAAATTTATGCACCAAATCAATACAGAATTTACTTGAATTTCGTCATTATATGCTGGAACAGTCAATAAAGTACAGCAACCATTCACTCAGGCATCTTCAGCATCCTCCCTTGGTTCTCCTTCTCAAATTTCAGCGTCCTGCGTTGGATAAGAGAGAAAATGGCATTGAAGCTCACTCAGCTGATCAGTGATCACTCAGGTGCCTTCAGCATTCTCCCTTGACTCTCCCTCTAAAATTCCACCTTCCTGCGTTGAATAGGTAATCAAGAAAATGGCATTGAAGCTCACTCATCTAACCAGTTATCACTCAGGTGCCTTCAGCATTCTCCCTTGACCCTCCCTCTCAAATTTCAGCATCCTACGTTGAAATTCAGCTTCCTAGTTAGCAGAGAAAAACAAGTTTTTTCGCCATGCAATTCTTAGACAACCATTTCTTTGCGCTCAAAGTGCTCAAATTTCAAGACAATTTTACGTAAATATAATAAGGTGATTCAATAAAATTCGCTCATACGGAATGGGTGAAACTTCCTTTAGAATATTACCTAATAACACGAAGACCTGAAAATGCACACAAGTCCATCCTAAGCGATAATGAAAAATATTATTGACTCTGAGAGAAAGTACGAGTATAAATGAAACTTTATAGCAGAACTCGTTGTCGCGCTATTTTAGTTGGCAACGTTATTGAAACCCAACACCGGAGAGCAATCATATTCCTCGTTGTTGGGAAGCACAATAGCCTGGAACTGCAGTTAGTTTGCGAGGGGCGGTCGGCTGTTCAGGGTCGCTCAATATCAATCTAATCTACCCAGATTTCAATTATCGCGGGATTAGCGTCTGAATACAAGGCAACCAAAGCTATTGTAGGCCGGGATTTGCAAGTTACTTCAATATATGAGCTGATTGAATTTATACCGGGATGCCGGCGTATCGCGGCCTCTCGCCGTTTATTGGAGACATTAGAGGATTCGGAGCATCCCATTCAATCAGGACGATCTCTTTGCTTGGATGACGTAATCGATTGTTCAAATGAACTTGATTGGATGTGCTAATAACATTTGAGTTTGTTTGAACGAAGGATTAGGGGGTTTAGAATTGGAGTGGTCGTTATATCAGACGAACGTGATAGAGCTCTTGAGCTACGATTCAACTAGTCCTAGAGCCCGTCCCTACTACATTACGAATTGGAAAATAATGTTTCTCCTTCTTAAAAAGCATCTTTTCTTAAATATACTGGAGAAATCAGGTCAGGAGAAATTACTGGTCATTGTATTGATCAACGCCTATACCTGGTAGGTATCACCATTTCATTTCATAGCCATATTGTTACCTTACTTGGAGATTATTGTGGCCATTGAGGCCTTGAGACCTCTTTTACAAGTATAGATTCATTATTTCCTGCATGAAAAAGTAGGGGGAGGGGGGTATGCTCTAAAACGCCAATAAGATATTATTTACCATCATATTCAAACCACATATTTGGGAGCTTCTTTATGAGAATAAAACAGCCAAAGGCCAATTATAAAATTTTGTTAAAGTGATCATGTTAATTATTCATAACTGCCAAAAAATATTATGAAATATTGGAAAAGTAAGCAAGAAGGATAAAACGATTTATAAAGCATCTGATAAGATATTAAACGAGAATAATAAAATATAATACATAAATAATGAAACTTTGGATATGATGTTGACAGTAATGGAAAGCTAGGAAACGCAGAATGAAGTGTTGCCTTGAAGGGAATGAACTACTCTATACCACTATGCGAATATAAATATCTCTAGAATGAGGAAATTGGTGCTGCGAATAAGTCCAGTGGCTGCCCAGCTGATAGACGGTGTACTCGAGCAGAAATATGGACATGGGGCTATAACGTAAATAATTCGTTGGAAATATTTTCACATGAAAGGTCTGGTTGAGTCGTATGAGATTGGATGATACTAGATGTTAAATCGTAAGGGTAGGAAAGAACAATCGATTCCATGAACAGAAGTTAATTCATGGCGGAACGGCATATCTGCTACTCCTCTCAGGCAATCTAAAGCCACCAGGCGGTTATCTTGGAGTCCGTCGCTATATCTATAGTCGTTTCCTTTATACATACTCCCTTTTGAAGGACATATTATTTTTCACTCTCTCTATATCAACTCCTCAGCATTACTTTACATGGGTGACCAGATAGGGGAGGCGAACACAACAAAGAGTCTCGACGCCTCAAGATAAGTCAACTCTTTTGTGTTTCTCTTCAGGAATTCCAAGGCCTTCATTACCCTTGAGCATGCAGCTTGTATATTCGAAGTGAAGGATGATCCCACATTCAACTCCAAGGTCCCTGATGATTGAACTTCTTTGACACATGCAGCCCCCTATTGAGCAATTGTGATGAGTGGGAGACGTAGATCATGACGACGTCATCACTAGGCCCTTGTAGATATTTATGCGGATCACTAACCCTTCAATGCTGTGAGTGAATTTTTCAATATGAGATACTCCTGGCAGTTCGCCACTGTCAGTTTTTGTGAGTTAGGAGTTGAGTGATCAGTAGCGATTCAACAATTTTCATCTAGGACATCAGGACACATATTCTGATGATACCCTAACACAAAGAGTTCATGTAACGCAACAAGCCAGCCACCACACGAAGCCACAACATTTATTTATTTATTCTATTTAAAGCCAAAGCCCAATTACAAAAATTAATCAATATTAATATTGAGACCAAGGTCACAGTAACTTACTTAGAGTTCAACGTAAATTTTATGTGAGTGCCAAGCCAGGTGGGTATTCATGGGAATGAGTGTGCTGATGCTCTTGCGAGGAGAGTCTTTGGTGAACTCTACTGAGATGTTGTCTGTAAGCGTAGGGGATCAAAGCTTCTACATGCAACATACTTAAAGTCCATTTCATCAGGCACGAGCAATGGCAGGGCGAGGTCACTTGTTTGCGTGGTGCTCCACATGACTTGTGCCCGGTAGGACCTTCGTATTCTAACTTCCAAGGAGGGACAGAATAGTGGTCAATAGAGTCACCACTGGTCATATGCGTCTTGCTCACAGACACCTGCACAGCGCAGAAGCTCGAGTTGTGTGTGGGAGGGGTGGGGGTGATCAATCCATCAGCCTCTTCCTGGAGGACTGCCGGACCTTATGGACCTGCATAGATACATCAGTGGGTGACGTTTCGTCTGGACCAGACAAGGTCCAGCTCATGTTGTTGTACCTGAAAGCCGCTGAGCTTTACTACCAGCTGTGATATCTGATCCGTGGTATGTTTATGTACATCTAGTCATTGTTTTATAAAACTTTGCTGATTATATGTATACTAACATGTATTTAGTTTATTCATCGACCAGTCTCAGTTGCATTACTTCATTTTTGGGTTTATTAAAATCTGGTGTAAGGGCTAAACAGTGGTCATCGCTGTACCCTCAGTTATCCTCCCCTCCAATTTGCCGAAGGAGTCCACGATGACACTCCGTTTGATTATGGAGGCAACTGGCTCCCACTCTAGAGTCGTTTCACCTGCAGTGTCATTTTGGACACTGTTCAATGCCACTACTGTCCCTTCTGGTTGAGGTGCGGCTTAAATTTAAAAAGAAAGACAATCCTCGATGGTTTTAACCCCACAAAAAATCTTGAAATATCAGTAAATAAATAGGAACCACTATTTTTCGAACATGCGAGGGCCGATTTCAAGAAGGGTCACTAACTCGATCATCGCAACAGTAGGTCACTTCTACATACCTACTGTCAATTCACCAGAAACAGTGAACCAAATTGTATTGCTTCTCTCTCTCTCTCTCTCTCTCTCTCTCTCTCTCTCTCTCTTTCTTTCTCTCTCTCTCTCTCTCTCTTTCCCCAGTCACTCACTCACTTTCCCTCCCTCCTTCTTTCTTTCCCTCTCCAACAGTATAGCATCCCTAACCTTCCAACAGCGAAGCGAGGAAAAACTGGAAAAAAAATCCCTCAACCTCGCCGAGGCCTGCCGTTGAATGATAGAAGTTAACGTAGCGCGATAATTATTCACCATTTACGAGCGTTTAGCAGTCGACCGAGGCCGGCAAAGAAGAGCGGTCCTGTTGCTACGACGACCCACCTTCCCGTCGCATCCATCACCGTCAACATGATGCTCAGCTAATCCCCGCAGGTCTTGGATCTTGATTAATAGGCCGTGAAGTTCCCTTTCGTTTAGAGACCGGGCAAAAATCACCCTCGCCCCCTCAACACCCCGAATTTTCATTCACCTTGAAGGAAAAACTTGGGAAAAAATCCGAGCGGGGTAAAAAAAAAAGAAAAAAAAAAAATTAAAATGCGAAACGCGCAGCTAGGGAGGTATTACAAGCAAGCTTTGCTTCTCCCCACGGGGCGTCTTCGAGATATTTACATAAGACTTTCCTCCTAGGAAGACATCCCTTCATTTGCATTTGCTTTGTAACCAAAATAATTGTTGTTTAAAGGACATTCTCTTTATCTTTCTCCTCAACTCACCCTCTTATGTTCTTTGTCAGACTTCCTCTTTCTCTTCGTCCAAAATCGGAAAATGAACAGAGTTGCAGCCATGATTTGTATTGTACAGTTTGATTGCTTTAACCTTTGCAGTCCTTTCTTTTCCAGATTTATTACCCTCATTTCAGATGTTTATATAATATTAGCGGATTTACTGGGGTGCACCGCACCTTCAGGAATCGGTATCTAGAGTCATATGTTTTTAGCAATTTAACGTATTTGACCTTTCCACGATAAACAAATCATAAGTACTTAAAAAACGTTAACGTTAATATCGGTCAAAGACGTGTATTTATCTTGGTGAAGAGGAGGGCTAGTTCATGTTTGCTTATCATAGTACAGATAATTTTCTAACCCACTATGGCACTGAACCTATTGTTCTTTCCAAAATACTTATAAGTTATAACTAGTGGTACGAGTTTTCACATAACTTCTTCCATTGGGCGAGGATATACTTATCGACTACAATAGCATACCCAAAATCGTTTGCCTGAAGACTGTTTCATAATTTTCGCGGCTGACTATTATGGAATTAAAAACTATCATGAAATTTTACCTACCGAAATTGTAATAGTCACTACCCCAATGGTTGATTGCAATCCATACCAGAATGACGAGGCAGGTGGATTATGTACAATGTGCAATTAAGGTAGGAGGTATGACATATTTATTCATAGAAAGATGTATATTAATTTTTGTAATGTGAATATTTTTGAATTTGCCAAATAAATGAAATGAAATGAAATGACTTATACCACTTCGCTGCACAAATTCCACTGCGTTCAGAGTTCAGAGTACCCATAAATGTATCATCTTCACTCAGAAGACCCATCGTGAAACTGAAAAGAAACTCGGATTGGCCAGCACTTGCCAACTTTGCGCGTGTTTCTTGAAAATACCGACATTCCATGATGCAGCAACTCGATGAAGCGCGCAGACTTTAGGACAATTTTAAAGACAGAGATCGCGCAGATGCCGAAAAACAGTAAGTGAAAATTTTAGCGAATTTTCAAAGAAAAAAATGAACTATTTAGATGGCTTTGAAATTTTAAAATTGGGTTGAAAGGGTCGGGGACCCCCTTAAAATCCGTTTCACAGTCCTGGATTTTAACGTCGTATGTGTGTATTTTTATATTTACAGACGATAAATCCCTTTAAAAACGGTGTAAAAACAATCGTTTCAACGTAGAAAAATCCGTCTTGGCAAGAGGCAGGTCCAGTTCGTTGGACAGCACGGTCGCTTTAGAATTTCAGGTTCAAATTTACAATTTAATGGCCTAAAAAGGCTTAAAAATTGGTTTTTTGACAAAAGGGCATATGGCACAGTCACAGTCGAAGGAGTGTTCAGCGCTGAGACTATGCGATCACTCCCGGATCTCCAAGATTCATAAATAAGTGCGAAAAAATAGATTTTTAGATGAAAAATGCCCATTATTGACCAAATTTTGACAATAGAGATGTGGGGTGTCATATTCGATTTTTTATTTTATTTTATTTTTACGCTGAGACGATGCGACTACTTCCAGATCTCTAAGATTCATGAATAAGCGAGAAAAATTGATTTTTATGTGAAAAATGCCTATAATTTAGAAAATTTTGACAATATCGCACGTGGGGTGTCACAGTCTAAATATTTTTTAGCGCTGAAACGATTGCAACCACTCCCGAATCTTCATGATTCCTAACTAAGCGAGAAAAATGGATTTTTAGGTTAAAAAAGCCCATAATTGACCAAATTTTCGAATTCAGTATTGTGTTCTAAAATTTTCTTTGGATCTCGTCACACGGCTGTCCCTCCGGTTTCATTCAGGACGCGGTTGGCCTCAATGATCAGAATTCAAGTACCTAATTGAATGACATCCATAACAATCTTTGAAAATTCGCTCTATCAGTCATGCTGCATGACTTGATTACATTTTGAAAAAAGAAACCGACAAACTACTCGTACCATTCAGTTTTTCGAAAGTTTTAATTTGTAAAAATGATGAAATTGAATATATTTAATAAAAAATGCCTGCTTTCAATGGCTGATGATTTAGGACGTGTGATTATATTAATATCATTAACTTAGTTCATTCAGGATTCGTAGTTTGGTTACGTTTTCCAGGATTTTTAAGTGGTATGAATTGTTTGAGGGGATGGGATACAATGTGTTTGGTGAGTCCTCATCGTAATTTATTTTAAATTTCCAAGTACTTTCACCTCAATGAAAGGCTTCATCAGAAATCTAGAAGTACTAATATTGCGCTATTATTAGTTCTATGACATTTAGTAATAGTCAGGGTCATGGCTATGGATGGCAACTCACCTACTGGGTTATTAATTTTTACGTTGATAATTTGAAGTGATCCCCAAGTAGAACAATATTAACCCATGCTGTATCTTTTTTCCTTTTTTTGTTCATATTTCATGTTTTTACTATGGCACATGGAATCGAAAAGTGTTAGTTACGTTACCGAAAAGTGTTAGTTACGTTACCGAAAAGTGTTAGTTCTGATTTTCTGATGGTTATCGCTTATAACCAAATCGTTGCTACGGAACTGTATCTTAGGCATTTTATCATCGTTCGAAAATCGTTAAAATAACCGTATGGCCAGAAATCTGAGGTATGATTGTGGTTTTCTGAATAATTGTTTACATACAGGTAATCCTTCTCAGGCAATTTTGTAAACATGATTGCAACCCTTATTAGACTCGGAAGTGGAGACATAAAATGTCTCAATGCCTTGCAGAGTTGTATGCAAGATTTTAAATTAGATAATGATGAGTTTTATGTATTTTTCATGTAATTGTTTCTTGACATAAACTAATTTCATTTGGTTAACTGATTGGTTAGTTGATGAAAAAAAACGGCATGGGCAAAAACCAAATGCTTAAGTCACATGTTCTGCCAATGTCCTGTTGGAAGTATAGAATAGTTATTTATTTGTCGTTCACACAACGGTATATGACAATTGTCAAAAGGGCTTATCAACTAAATTTACAAATATATCACAAAAACATTAAATATTTACAACATATTCACAAATAATTATTTGCGAAGTCAAAGAAATCATCAAAATTATAAGGGACTATCTGGATTAATAAATTTTTACATATTTTTCTAAAGATTGAATGTTTTTTCTGACGAACATACTGCGGCAAAGCGTTAAAGAATTTAATCCCCCACCAATTTGCTGAATTTCGGCTGACGTTCAAACGGACTAACGGGAGTGCCAAAGAGTCCGCATTTTTCGTGTTATACGAATGAGATGGACGACGGTAATCCGCAACGTTCACATGGACATACATCAAACATTCAAAAATGTACAAAGCAGGAATAGTCATTACACCTAAGTCGAGAAATACATCACGACAGTCATGTCGGTAGGAAAGACCCGCTACCGCTCTGATCGCTCTTCTTTGACTAGAAAAGATCATGTCACTATGGGGTGCATTGTACCCCAGCGTACAATGCAGTACGTTGCTTTGCTCTGGAAAAATGCGTAATAAGCAGTCAATACTGCGGATTTCGACAGCTTTTCAGTGAGTCGACGGAGTAGATATATCACGCTGTTCAAGGATGTGGCCAGTTTTTCACAATGAACTATCCAGCTCAACTTTTAATCTACTAATACTCCCAGGGTTCTGACAGCATCACAGTTACTCACAATATTCGGAAGATCTCTAAGTCCAAAAAACATTTGTTCCATTTTAGAATCATTTACTGCAAGTCGATTGCTGTAGAACCATTCACGAATTGAAGCGTCCGATTCATCAGTTTTCCGTTGCAAGTTCATCAGATCAGCATCAACCGTTAAGATTGTTGAGTCATCAGCAAAAAGAATAGTGCAGTCCGATGTACATTGGGGCAAATCATTGGAGAAAATGAATAACAATGTAGGTCTCAGGACGCTACCTTGAACTACCGACAGACCCTCCAGTTTTTTCAGTTGGGAAAGCCTGTCACCAATTCGGACCATCTGCATTCTATCCTCCAAGTACGACTTGATCAGATTCACTGCATTATTCGAAAAGTTGTGTTTATACAATTTGGCCAGAAGAATGTCGTGAGGGACTCAATCAAACCATTTGGACACATCGACCATTGAGGCTGCTACATATTTATTTTCTTCAAAGCCGGTGCTCACAAAATTAGACAAGTTTAATATTGCTTGATCAATTGATCTTCCCGAGCGAAAACCAAGCTGTTCGGCGCAGAACAGGTTATTGCACTCAAAATGATGTTTAATCTGCTTATTTAATGCTTTTTCGAATATCTTCGAACATACTGGTAATTTGTTTATAGGTCTGTAGTGCGCCATCTCGTCAAATTTTCCTTTTTTATGCAAAGGTATCACCTCCGCGATTTTCAAGGCAGTTGGATAGAGGCTCGAATGGATGGATTCATTAATTAAGTGCGTTAAGGGGTAAACCAACGCTTAGCAACGGAAGTCTTAGGGAACATAAAATAGCTAAATTTTCTTCAAAAATTCGCTAAAAGCCCTGTTTTGGCTAAGACCTATGGCTTCTGAGAGATGCATTCTCTATAGAGAGCTCGATCCTCATGTTAAGTCTGCCAGCCTGGTGAAAGACTCCGATTCGGCCCTTTATTCCAGTTGTTGGCTCTTCAAGCTCAGATATGAGAAACTTCATTTGAATACAAAACCTTACGTACCGAACGATGTGAAGAGTGTTCGCTCTGCAATTCTCACGAGAAGAATAATCTTCCACTTTTTATGCTCCTGTCGTGTTTTGATAGAATTCAGAGTTCAAGCATTTGGTCAGCCAGTTTGTCAAGGGATGAGGTGGTCAGACTTCTGAATGGTGGAGGTTGTCCGCAATTGGTCTCTTACTGTAAAGTAGCATGGCGCTATCGATCATTATTAGGGCGGGAGTTCAATTATCGATCGTAATTATATTATTTTCTAGAAAACAGTAGTATCTATTTCTCAGGCCAAGCCTTCATGGCCTAATATTCAATTTTAGTTTTAATCTTTTTAAAGAAATAATTTATTTTCCATTAAATGTTTGGGGTTTCCATGATTTTGTTTCTTATATTGTAGGTAGGGGAGAGTCGGGTAAAATGGGGAGGTTCAACTTTAAAATGCTACTGTTGCCTGGAAATGTTATATTTTGGGGATTTTCTAATCTCATATTATACCTTAGGATCTCACGTATGTAGTTCAAGTTCCATTTTTTGCCAGTTAGACTTCAATACAGAAATATGCTAACTTTTTCCATAATAGTCATTCCTCCCCATTTTACCCAACTAGTCGGGTAATTTGGGGAGGTAGGGTAAATTCGGGAGGATAAGATGGGGAGGGATTTTTTAATAGCAAAGTGTGCTGATTGTTATTATTAAATAAGCATTTTTACGATTTTATTTTCAACAGTAACATAATTATTTATTTGTAAGACATCTTGATAAAAACTTGATCAATAGATTCGCAAATTGGTAACACTAAATTCAGTAATTTCACATTTTTCTCATTTTTCTGTTGAATAGCACCATAATGATTGACTCATCTTAACATCTAGATTAAAACATGATCAATAAAAATTACAAAGTATGAAGATCAAATGGTAATGATGTAGTTAATGTTAAGTAAAATAAAACTAGATTATAGAACCACTCATGAAAATTGGAGCAATGTGAAAAAGAAAAGGGCTTATAGAAAATTCTGGCGCTCAATTTCGAGGCAAATGTCACAGAGATAGTCATCAACATTACTTTCAGGCATTCCTGTGCACGTTTCATGAACACCTCCACGGCAAATTCTGCATTTGGCAAATTCCTCCTTCTGCAAATTGTTCACAACACACGATACAGCAGTCAACTGGATCGCCGTCTGCCTCATCATCTTCTGAACCAACGCAACCTTTTTTCAGCTGGGCCCACAAGTCTTGCTGGTTCCTTTTGTTTTTCAAATTTGAGTTTTTTTCTTGCCAGAGTAGCTTTTTTCTCATTTTTCGTTGAACCTTAAGCAGAACAGTCTTTTTCTGTATGTTCTTCTCCAATTTTCTTTCTCTTTCCTCCCTTTCTATTTTTCATTTCATTGGTTTCTAGTTTTTTTGCTAGTTCATTTTTATAGGGAGATTCGGTGAGAACCACTGTTCTACCTCGTTGTCTATTTTTTCGTGACCTTATTGCTACCTGTGGAATCTTCATAACTCCTTCAGGGGAGACTTTTGGGAACCCATTGCTTGTTGAAGGGTGGGATATGGATCCAGCAGAACTATAGTCACTGCAATCCAAGTTTCCATTATTTGATGTTAATTTTTCCTGGTGGTTATTTGTAGCAGTAGGTGGATAATTGTTTCGAGGGAGATCTTCCTGGCGGCTATTCGATGCAGTAGGTTGGGCTGTATTTTCTCGGTGGTATAGCTATACGGTGGTTTTCAGCGTAGTTGAGAACATGAACATGAACTTTCCCTATCTGGAATATTTGTAGTTTCAGAAGGAGCAAGCATGTCGTTTGTAAAAACATGGCGATCCAAAGGGAAAATTCCTGTTTTTCGGAATCCATTTATAGCAGTTTCCATTTTTGCAGCTTTCGCAAATCCTTGACCAAATACTTTTGCCACTTTCCTCAGAGGGACTGCTTCTCCTGGGTGTTTTCTGAGCCACTGTCAGTGTAAGCAATGGGAACAATGTGGCGGGAAGCACAAAAGCACTACGTTGTTTTCTCTTGCTTTCATTATCACGAGCAAGTTTTTTGTATGCGTAGTGTGACCATCTAGTAGTAAGAGTATAGGCTTATTAGCAGATGGATGAGCAAATTCAATAAACTTGTCAAACCATTTAGAAAAAATATCTGACTGCATCCATCCGGATGCAAGTCCCCATTGCAAGCTCCCCATTTTAGCCGACGACGCCCTCCCCATTATACCCGACACAGACATTTTTTGAAAACATGGCGTCACCTAACCTCAATTTCTGTAGTGACGGGTCTAATGATCAACCAAAATACTCGTGAATGAACGTGGAATCAACCACTTGATTAGTCAGCTGTTATAAAAATAAATTGAACAAATTACACACGTTTACAATGTAACCTAAATAAACAAGAAAGGGAGGATAAAAATACATTCACTTACCGTTGGTAGCAGCCGTGCTTTTTCGTCATGAAACTTTTGCCAACTGACAAATGTTCCATGAAGCGGGTGTGACCCGATTTTGACGTAGATAGCACCACTTGTTTATCGTACAGAGGCTTCTCCCCAATTTACCCGCCTCCCCATTTTACCCGACTCTCCCCTACTTGCATTAGACTATTTTCATTCGCCGTCACTTCCAACAGACGGTTTAATTAACCATGTCGTATTGTTTATTTTTTATCTCAGTGGAATTATTAATTTTGTACAAATAATTCAATAAACGTTTCTTCTCCTTCTTCTTCTTCTTCTTCATTTTTTCTTTACATAAACTAACTTGATTTGATTAACGCATTGGTTAGTTGATGAGAAAAATGGCATGGGCAAAAACAAAATGCGTATGTCGCATGTCCTGCCAATGTGTTTCACTGGAAACA
Organism: Adelphocoris suturalis; assembly: GCA_030762985.1. NCBI lineage: Eukaryota > Metazoa > Arthropoda > Insecta > Hemiptera > Miridae > Adelphocoris > Adelphocoris suturalis. The sequence goes on along the minus strand of JAUMHS010000015.1, from coordinate 51,701 downwards.
GTATCGAGTGTGACATTTGTCTAACACCATACAGATCTACTCCTCTCCGAACTTTCCCCAGAATAAACAGAATAAAATCCTAGTTTTTGAAGAAGGAATCTCTACCAAACCATTTCTTCGTTGAAAAATGTTCGCTTTATTGGCCAAGCCAATATTTCTGCTCAACATCGCAGATGGAGTGCTATGGTTTGTTAACTAATCCATCTTTGGAGACTTCCTCTCTTGCAGAAAAGGGCGTATAAGCTGGTGGAAGGGGGCAGACCCGTGCATTAGACGAGCAGCGATCCGCGACCCCCTCCCACGCTACCCTGTCCTTTTAATGGACGCACTAATGGCTGGATGCGGCCCCCTTTTGGTTTCCCCTGTTCCCCAGCCCTTCTTCAACCACTTGAAATATCCATCCTTATGATAAACTTTGCTGCCGTCGCTCAAACTCCGAAGGGCTTTCGCTTGGGGTGGGATTGTTTGTCCTTTCAGGGAAAGCGCCTTCCCGGGCCCGCAAGACTTTTCGGTAAGTGGTGAAGAGATGGGACGGTTTTTACGAACAACAAACGGGGAGAATAGCCTCCTGCGAGGCTCTCCTTCAGCTGACCATCATAAACACTCGGGGAGCTCTTCCGTTCTTCTTTAGCAACCTTTTTCCTCCCTTTTAATGGAGAATCCTGGTTTCACAAATGCCTCCTCAAATGAACCGGAAGAAGAAAATATTTCCTTGTGCTCAAAGCTGTTTTCCTTTGCCAAATAAAGTTTCAGCTGAATAGAGACACACAGACGAAAAGTACTCCTAAAAAGTGTAAGTCGTGCAGCATGACTTCAAGAACAATTTCTTTCAGCCTGGAATGTATTTTTGACCAACTGCCAAACTACAGCACCATAATACTATGCGTTACGGTTTCCAATCAATAGGTATCTGTTGATAGGGCAATGCATCAATTTCTGCACCACAAAAATTCCACTGATATAATTGGATGTTGAGATCCCAAAATACAGCAAATGAAGTTTCGAAAAAAGCATTTTCATTCAAGAAATCATTCAATTATTTCATTCAAATTTATTCTGGCAACAAAGAAAACTGCTGTTCATACTACTCTCTCAGTGGCACAATCCTGAATTATGATTTTAATTTGAACAACATTCAACAGTACCCATATCGTAATATAATGTTGACCTACTGTGATATTGGGGGTAAAAATCGGTAATATTTCATCAAATTTTCACAGAATTAGGCTATTCCAATTGCTCCTTAAATTTCAAAAGGAAAATTTTCGAAAATTTTTTTCATTGAAATTCGTTTTGAAACATCTCCTATATATACCGTTCCTGACGATAACTCTCCTTAAATTGAAATAAAAATTTCGTGCTACCGCCGAAAAATCGAGCTTATCAGATGAAATGATGAGTTCGTTGGACATCAATTTCTGAGCATATTAACTTAGTCAAATTTCTCAGAGAGTCACTAAAACGGCTAAAAATAGCCAAAAATCGATACATTATTTCTTTGTAGCAGAGTTTTAGTCAAAAGAAGTTACTCAACAATCAACTGGAACAATAATAAACGTTTGCACAAAACTATGCTGAAAAATTGTTTAAATTGCATTAATATTTGCTGAAAAGAATGATAAAAAAATGCAAAAACAGCTAAAATTCAAGCTTTTTTTTAATAACAGATATTGTTTGGAACTAGTTTTTTTGTTGTAAATATTTTATGTATTTACATTGGCTCATGGACTCGAAAAGCGTTACGCTATAAAAAAAGCGTTATAGTTGATTTTAACTGATTTTTACGTACAACCAAGACGTTATGGGGGAATGAAACTTCTCAAGTTTTCAAAGGACAGAGATCGTTCACCATTGGTAGGAAAGCTCTCAATTTATCACGCATTTCTTTCGTACTTGTTCTTGGTATATAAGTCCCCATTTTATATTTAAAAATGTTATTAATGGAGGTAGTAAACAATACCGCTTGTTTTGTCACGACAAAATGAAGCCGTGGGTAGAGATAATTTTTTTATTACAAGAGTTTATTGAAATCATTGAAACGGTTACAATTGTAATGAAAATGATTGTTTTGGAAATTATTCGTCAAAATTATTTGTTAAAATGGGGGGTTAGTGGTGGTGGGAACTAAAGACATAAAATGTCCCAATGTGTTGCAGACTCGTTTCGCCATAAATTTGGGTAGTTTACATTTTAATGTAACATAGTAATATAACTTGGGGTAACATAATTTTATAGGTAGGTAATAGTTACGAAAATTTGCTCATTCGATCATACAGCATGACTGAAACTTTTACATTCAACGGTGGCTTCTTTCTTACATTAATCTATGTCCTTCCTCTTCCGTTCCATTCCTTCGTGGCATTTGTTTTCCTAGATTAAAAACGCTGCAAATTATTACAAAAAGGCTTATTATTTCTGTATTAGATAGCCCTTATACGCAGATCACTGTATAATTGATAATTGATAAACCTCGCTTATAGTATATTTATTATCCCTCGCAAATGAGTTCACTCCATCACAGAACCAGGACCCCACAATTTTAAACTTTTAATAAAGTTAAGGAACGGAACGATCTATGACTAAGTCATCTTCCCACCAAGTGGAAGGATTGCATACAGTTAAAATTGATTTGAAACTATATGTTTGTTTTGTGCATATAAAATACTTTTATTTCAGTTGGTTGATAAGAAAAAAAAAAATCAGTCCCGGAGGATCCTTAGCTGATAAGTTGTCTTCTGTATTTAATAATAGTGTTTTCAAACCGTTCCAAAGGAGCTTTATTCCAAAAATCAGCACCGTTGGCCGACCAGGGCAGAATTTAGCCTGAGGGCTCCCTCAGCTTAAAAGTTCGCCTCAAACTTGTAACTTTTGTATTCTACGTGTTCCAAAACAGCTCCATTTCAAAAATCATCACTGCAAGTCGAAAATGAAGGAAATGCGGCTCTCAAGCTCCTCCGCTGATCAGTAAACGTCCTAGCCTCACACCTAATTGTTTTCGAGGTGTGTTCTGGAAGACTGGACAGCCTACACAGCCACGTAGCTTACTGTTTGATCCGTCATTGTTTCACAATCCCATTGCTTAATTATCTTTTTCGAACCACCCCAATCTACTGCAACAGATAGACAAAGAAATCAAATCTTGCCTTGAAAATGTTCTAAACCACCGCAATTCAAAATCGCTGCTCTTCCAGTTTGTTTTGGTGGGACAGGAGTACGAAATTCAGAAGACATTAGTCCGCCAGCTTTCCTTTCCTCTTTAAGCAGCGTTGTTAGCCTTTTCCAAGTTATGTTGAACTTTGTTAGGGAGAAAGCTGATATCGCTTTTTTCAAAGAGGCAGAGGATAAGTGTCTTGAAAAAAACTCCAGCTTAGTTTTGCAGGGCGCAATTCAAAAGAATTGGGATCACCTGAATTGTAAGAAGACAAGTGAAGATATGTTTACTGGAAATGGCTATTTACGAGCCCTACACTTGGCAGCAAAGTGTCCTGAATCAAGTGGATGGCTCAATGTATTGCCGGCTAGAAGTATTGGGACCCTTCTAGACAACAATACTTTCCGCATCTCGATGTCTTTGCATTTGGGCATATAGATTTGTATGCCTCACACTTAACCATACAGTGAGCACGTCAACAACCTAGGGGTTTCTCGGGTTTTCTTGTTTTAAAAGCGCTGGAAGAATCTCAAGGCACATCATGTTGAACAACGTCATTAGGAGGGCATTGGTGTCGGCAGGTTTTCCAGGTGTCCTGGAGCATCGTGCCGGGCCGATGTATGATTTAATAGCTAAATTTCATAAGCGTTGGTCCAGTCGTTTTGGAGAAAAACTCTGGCCCGCGTACGGTGGACGGAAGGATTTTTTGACGTGGATATGTCTTTTGGCTGGGGGTCAAGGAATTTTTCGCGACACTTTTTGTTTCTCCACAAAAAATGCAACGCTCCGGCACTCTAGGTTATTATTAATTTGAAAAGTGAAGGCTAGGTAGAAAGCAATGAGGTACTACCGCAATGAAGTACCTGATTCCGCCTTCTTCAACAACCGACTGCTTTAGCACGGAACGGAAGTAGCGCGGGAGTTTTTACTTTCCCAACATCCCAACAGAGTGGAAAGTAATGTCCACTTTTACTTTCCCAACATCCCAACAGAGTAGAAAGTAATGTCCATTTTTACGTTCCCAACATCCCAACAGAGTGGAAAGTAATGTCCATTTTTACTTTCCCAACATCCCAACAGAGTGGAAAGTAATGTCCACTTTTACTTTCCCAACATCCCAACAGAGTGGAAAGTAATGTCCATTTTTACTTTCCCAACATCCCAACAGAGTGGAAAGTAATGTCCACTTTTACTTTCCCAACATCCCAACAGAGTGGAAAGTAATGTCCATTTTTACTTTCCCAACATCCCAACAGATTGTAAAGTAATGTCTACAACTTTGACATATCCATGATCTATTGTTTTTCCCCTCAAGGGAGAAATTTATATATGGTTTAAGTATGCTAAGTGAATGTAACGACAACCGATCATCCACAGTTTAAGAATAGGGTTTCTTTTGATTTTTTTTCTTTCGATTTTTAGGTTCTATGCTTTTGAAATCGGTCCCTTTTTTGGACCACCTTAATTTTGGTCTTCACCTATTCTTAGGTGATGGTAACCTCTGTCCCCTGAGCGTCACACAGTAAAAGCCCATTACAATCTCCAGGATAGTTGTCAAAAGGTTCAATTCTAGGTTGATTGATGAGCAAATATTTTGAAATGAGTACCCAATCCAAATTGAACAAAGTTTTCCGTAACTCAGACTGCTCTAAAGAACGGTTTTCATCTAACTTGTTAATCATTGATTATCGAATTGACTTGGGCGACCGGTCTCACTTAACAATGTTACGATCTCTTGGCGCATTAACGAGCCAAACTTGAACTCCCTAAAGTTGATGATTTAATTGCCCTTTGGCTGGCCACGAAATTGATGACGAGGCGCCCTTCTCTTGCGGCTGAAATATATTCAAATTCGATCTGGCTTCAGCCGGAAGACTTGGGGTAAAGGGTCGGTCAGGTAGTTAGAGGGTTTGCAAGGCAAATCGTCCGTCTTCCATGTTAAACACGGAGTTTGTTATCAATTTACTATCTAGAGCAGTGATGGCTTGTTCGGTAGAAACGGGAAGAAACGAAGACGGATAGAAAACGGATGAACGTACAGTGATCCGGGTGGCCATACTCGATTTGTTGGACAGACTATCCTTACTTCGACAGTTTTTGAGATCTCGATTTTTAATATTTCAGCCCTTCAAATCTAACCCTTCAGAGTTGATCGAAAGTGATGCCGACGATTCAGGACCAATTAGATCCAAGCTAATGTGATTTTTGACACATTCCATAAACTTTGGTCCAGAAATTTCAGAGGAAAGCTCCAGACGGCGCCGAACAGCGGACGGACGGATGGGTGGAAAATTCAAGTAACAGTAAACATTAAAAGTGTTATGAAAACAGGAAATCAAGCAAAACCTTATAGATAGTGTCAAAAGTCACCATCACAACACCGCTGTTGATATCTTCCAGACGGCATTCGCCAAATAGTGTTCAATAGTCGCTAACTACGTAATGAAAACTCTAACTCACATGAAGAAGCAATAAATTCCTCTTCGGTTTCCTTTTTTAGTTTTATTCCAGTAGCGGGAGAGACCCTCCCTGGATTACTTACGGTTCACAAGTGTATATCAGGCGGAGGGGACCATTCTAGACGAATCGTATCTCTTCGCTGACACTTCTTAGCTAACTGACCCTTATTTAGGAACATCCTCTTTTTGGTTTATTATTTTAAATAATGGACTTTGTAATCAACGAAGAAAAAAAATTAACCCTCCCTGAAAACGTCTTGGTCTACGTTTCAAGATGTGTAGAATCCAAAAATCGAATTAAAAGGTGAAGAACGATAAGGTTGTATTCGATAATAATCAGAAACGATTGGGACATTTTATGTCTTTAGTTGCGGACTCGTATGTGTTGCAGACTCGTATGCAAGCTCAGAAATTAACAAGCGGTTGCAATCATGTTCACAATATCAATTATTGAGAATGATCACCTGTGTGTAAACAATTATTCATATAACCATGCTCATAACTCAGCTTGTTGGCCACGCACTTCATAGTAGTTAACGTAATATAGTTGCATAAATCGAGAGCTTTCGAACGAATTTTGTAAAAAACGACGAAGTACCAATTCCTTAGCAACGACTCGGTTGTAAGCGGAAATCATCAGAAAACCAACCGTAACGCTTTTTTAGCGTTTTTTTTTTTTGGTTAATGTGCCAAAGTAAAGACATATAATGTCAACAAACAAATCCCCCAGACCCCCTGGATGTTATTACTTAGAGCCCGCGGCTAAAAGTCAAGAAACATGGAACACGCCTGGCAGAAGTGGTCAAGTAACAAAAACCAAATTTTTCAGGAGCTTCATAGGACAAATAAGATCAAAATTAAAAGACATTACCTAGGTAGGTAATTTTCTGTTATGGTGCGCGTCTACAATTACTATCATCAAGATTAACTTCTCAACCAAGTGACAACAAAACAAGCGGCATTGTTTACGATATCCATTTATAACATAAACTAGAGGCCTGTTAGGGCTTGGAAAGACCTAATCGAGTCCGCATAACAGTAGTACCTAACAGGAACTCAGTACATTATAGTAACGATATAAGTCCTACCTATTTGCGGCGTTATGTGACCTGGTGCAAAGCTAAGGCGATGTTATTAAATGATTAAAAAAATAGGAAATACCGATCAAAATGTAAGCGATGTAATAAAATAAATATCACCAGTTGAGGTGGTCCTCGCCACTATGAGACTAAACAAAAAGTTGATTCGGGAATTTCTGAATTAGGGCATGTAATTCTATCTCGAGTCTTCTTCTTTTCTTTGTAAGCGTGTAAATCCGCGCGTCCGTGTCTTCTATCTCCTTCTCTATCTCGTTCATTGCCTCTTGATCGGTAGTACTCGTAGATGACTGGTGTTGAGTTGTGTGTAGGAGATGTTACAGCTGTCTTCGCCCTGATGTGTCTGGTGCCACTCCAGCAAAGCTCGTGCTTGTTCTGTGTCTGTATTAATTTCGAGTGTTGTGTCATGTACAATTTGTGCTTCGAATATATTTTTGAATTTTTTGGTTGTAATGAGGAGTGCTGCCACGGTGAGAGACGAACGGCGACTCTTGGGGACGTCTAACACTGAAATAGGTCCGCGAAGTGCTTCACAATTTCAATGATCGTTCAGAAATAACTCTCCTAGATATTAGTAACTACACTACGTTTCTTACTTACCGTGGCAACTGTTGTTACTGCCAAAGCCTAATAAAGTGAGTCCCCTATCAAATTTCAACTTCCTACAGTGAACAGGAAAGAATTTACCTCACTCAGCTGATCAGAAAAGACCCCATCACTTCACTCGTCTCTTAATGTCCCAGAGAGTCTCCCTATCAAATTTCAACTTCCTACAGTGAACAGGAAAGAATTTAGCTCACTCAGCTGATCAGAAAAGACCCCATCACTTCACTCGTCTCTTAATGTCCCAGAGAGTCTACCTATGAAATTTCAACTTCCTACAGTGAACAGGAAAGAATTTACCTCACTCAGCTGATCAGAAAAGACCCCATCACTACGTTTCTTACTAACCGACACTTTTTCAACAAACTTGGGGCCATGCTGATTCGGAATTATATATAAAGACCGCTATTATATATAAAGTCCGCTAAGTTCTTCAGTTTCAATTTCTTCGTTCAGAAATAACTCTCCTAGAGTTAGTTATTAACACTACGTTTCTTACCGTGAATTGATGGCAACTGTTGTTACCGCCACAGCCTAATAAACAACTCTCGTTGATAAGGACCGCCTAGAACACGATCAAGGTGGGTATAGAGACGAACGGTGACACTTTTGCAACAAACTGGGGGCCGTGCTGATTCAAATGAGCAGTCTAACACTGAAATCGGTCCGCGTAGTTCTTCACAATTTCAAAGACCGTTCGGAATTATATATTAAGATAAATGTAAAACTACGACTTGAATTGTCGTTAGAGAACAATTACGAAAGAAATACGTGATAAATTGAGAGCTTTCCAACGAGTGGGGGACGATTTTTGTCCGGTGAAAACTAAAGAACTTTCATTTCCCCAGCAACGGATTGGTTGCACGTGAAAATCGAAAGAAAATTTTTCGTGACACATCCTCGTAACGTTTTTCGCTAGTTAGCCCTAGGCTAAAGCATGTTCCATGCTAAAAAAAATCCACCGTCCGCTGTCTGCGATTTTTCTCCGAAATTAATAGCCTAACAGACCAACCTTCATGAAACTTGCGTTAAAAATCGGAATTTGGGTCTAGATGGTCCTGTGGATTTGTGTAATCTCCAAAGGGTAGCATTAAGGGGCTAAGCATTCAAAAAACGAGATCTCAAAAACTTTCAAGGTAACAGTAATGATTTTTTGCTTGTCAATGATGAATATGATCCCAAGGAATCGATTAAAACCATCCGCAACGCTGTACGATGAATGGTTTGTTTTCGCGAACATTTGAGGGTAGGGGTGTCATTTATTGAAAGTTTACCCTACTTCCTTATCAAATAGGTACTAGAAAAATATTTGAACGGCTCATAAGCAATAGCTTCCTAAAACGATACGAAAACGATCCCAAAAAGTTCAAATGCAGCATCGAGAGAATAAGCAAGCATTAAACCAAACTACCCGCACCAGAGGTAAAAGAGTGTTCCGCCTACTTCAATATTTAGCCGTGCGAAGTGGAAACAAAAGGTGTTGGAATCATTTTAGTTTATTCATAAATTTAAAGATGAATTTTTACGATTTCAAATTATGAATACTTAGTAATATCAATTAAAAGCGAAACTTGTGCTCTGTTGTAATAGAGCGCGGCATTTCGTAGCGAGTGAGAGAAGCAAATGGACAAACCAGTTAACTATAAAAAAGTAAGGCAGCAACAAGAACAACATAGGATCCAAATAACCTTTTGCTTATTAATAAATATTTTTACCAAGTACCCATTTATGGAATATTAATAATGAAATCTTATCAAACATGGAAGACGAATGCCGGAGACACGAAAGCGACGAAACACGAATAGCTGTTATATTGGCTAAAACTCCTTAGAGTTTCCAGTTGAAGGATATACAATATTAAATTTTCATGTTCGATTCACCCCTTTGGATAGCATTTATTTATTCGGAACCCCCTTCCGAGTATTGAGAAAGAAAATATTGAAAAAAGAGGCAAAACAGGCTAACAGGGTGGTTGAGTAAACAGACTGGATGGCCGCCCTTTGCGTGGAAATTAAAAACGCGACTTCGAGACATCGCAATGTTTGCATAATCGTGGGGCGGTTAGCTTCTCCTAAATACAAAATTCATTGACATTTTTTCTTTTGGAAGCACCTGTAGTGTATCCCATGAATTATGGAGTGAATGATTTATTTTAGAAATGAGTGGTTAGAGAAAATTAATAAGAAAAAATTAGTACCTGGTGGTATCAGCCTAAGAACTATTTGACTTTTGAATGTCTACCGCGATTCCTTCGATATGATATCGACCGGGAGAAAACATAAGCCATCGTGCAACATTACCAAAGCTTCGTTCTCAGTGCGCGTTCTTACAGTTCTCGAACTCATCAAAACTGGGACGGGAAATCCTGGGGCGTTCCAGAACTGCGTTCTGCACTACGAACGATTTCAGAACTTGGAAGTGGAATAACCTGTGTTGTTGTTTGTAACCTCACTCAACTCGTGTTACCTTCTGGTGCTCCTTTTCAGCACGTTTTTAGTTCCCGTGAATATATTACTTATTATGCCCGTGAATATTACTTACCTAACTATCACCCCACAGCAATAAAAAAAACAAATAAATTATTTAAAAAAAAAAAAAAAAATCCACGATGACTGAGGAGTATACCTACTTGAAAAAATTTGAGTTTCGTGGATGTAGACGAGATCCAACTATAACTTCAATCTCGTCCTCATCATTTACAAACCAAACACCATTGTCGAATATATCGCTTTCCGAACATGACGAGCTAGTTGACGTTTGTGACAGAGTTCTCGTCAGAATCCCAGAGAAAGCGCTGCCGTCGCTCCGTTGGAAAATAACGGGCGTCTCACGCCTCTTCTCGTGTTCTTGAAAGGCTGAGTTTGGCGTTGGATGGGTGATCCAAGACCTGGAAAACCAATCTACTCCGAACATAGCACATTAATGCTATTAGTAGGAGTGGGTATCTCTCTCTGACGGGATACTGTCACCCTCCTCTACCTCTTTGTCGAGGATTTAGGACCCCATTGCACCTCTGGGGGGCTACCTAAATCCTTGATATGGTAGCAGAGCGTGGTTAGGATTATGGACGGCTAACGCCTAGTAATCCAATCCACTATTTTTGGGGCGTTAATGTTTCAGAAGAAACATGGTCCGGGGTTCCAGAAGGAATTCCCATTATCACCCTTTGGTATATAAATAATTTCATTGGTCTTTGACTTTTAATTTCTCTTTTATTCCACTTTCTATATTTTAAATTTCATACCTATGGTATACCTGGCCTTTGCCATTTTTATTATTATTCTTTACACCTGGGAATGGTTCCCAATTATTCAAGGGCATTGTTCCCAATTATTCAAGGGAATTGTTCCAGGGCTTACTTCCCAATTTAGGTCCCCAATTTGGGCATATTATATCTCTTTCTTTTCCTATAGGTAAAAGTCTCCATGGTTGAGCCACGGTTTATTCCCGATTGTTCCAATCTTTGATTGGGGGTTAATTACCTAATGAAGACTTCCTATGAAGATTCATTGACAATCCATCCTGTTTTAATTTCTCTTTTCCCATCCTCAATCGCCAATGCTGCTATTTATTAATGAGCATCAGTTTTCAGCCAGTAAACTATTCCACCTGGTTTACATCCTTGCTCTTCTATCAAGTATGTCTTTAAGGGGGGAGTGTGACAGAGTTCCCGTCAGGATCTCAGAGAATGCGCTGTCGTCGCTCCGTTGGTGAACAATGGGCGTCGCACGCCTCTTCTTGAGTTCTTGAAAGGCTGAGTTTGGCGTTGGATGGGTGATCCAAGACCTGGAAAACCAATCTACTCCGACATAGCACATTAATGCTATTAGTAGGAGTGGGTATCTCTCTCTGAAGGGTTTTTTAGTTTTGGAATGTAGCCAGGTACGTAAGGAGAGGGAAATTGGTAGCTTGAAATGTGAACATTTATCACATAAATCAAGCGCTTTCCAACGAGTGGCGAACGATTTTTGTGCGATGAAAACTGCGGAAGTTTCATTCCCCAAACAATGGCTGGGTTGTACGTGAAAAACACTGAAATTGTGACACAATCTATAGCAACTACTCAACTACTCGGTTGTACGTGAAAATCATCTTTAATTTCGTCACGGACATTACATAAAAAATTATTGGGGATCGGCCTAAGAATTGCATAGCAATTAATATATTAATTGCTATGCAATTCTTAGGCCGACCCCCAATAATTTTTTAAATGTCCACTTTTTGTGTAACGTTTTTTGTCCCGAGATGGGAAGCGAGAGGTCGTGGGTTCAAATCCCGCCAGGCCTGAAAAAAAAAATTTTTTTTCTCGTGAGACGAAGGTTGTGGGTTCGAATCCCGGCCAGGCCTGAATTTTTTTTTTTTTTTTTTTTTCTCGTGAGACGAAGGTTGTGGGTTCGAATCCCGGCCAGGCCTGAAATTTTTTATTTTTTTTTTTTCTCGTGAGACGAATTGCATAGCAAATTATTCTCGTTTTCTACACAGTAGAAAAGAGAAAAGATCCGGCGAGGCGCGAAGCGCCGAGTATAGATTAGGGGGGTCCAGGGGCGGAGCCTCTTGCGAGGCCCGAAGGGCCGAGTTTATATATATATACAAATGGCATTCTCCGGGACCTTCAAACCATCTTAACATCAAGCCCTCAGACACGTGATGTATTCAAAGAAACACCTCGATTGGCCTACAGACAAGGGAAGAATCTCGGTGACATACTCTCCCATCGACATCCTCGATCACATCCCCCACAGACACAGCAAGCCGGTTTACACCCATGTGGACGTGCAAGGTGTAAGTTGTGCAATTTGGTGATAGAGGGCCCTAACTTCACCTCTGCAAACACCAGCCACACATACAGATGTCGGGGGACAGCAGAGTGCCAATTACCCATGTGTGTGTACCAATTGGTATGCAAAAAGTGATCGGATGGAATACAAGCTTTCTACGTTGGAAAAGCCACTACGTTGAATTTACGTATGAACAACCATAGGGCATCCATAAACCAACCACGTCCTCTTCCAGTCAAGATGCATGCAGAAACCCATGGAGCATCTTTTGACGAGTGCTATGGGGTGCAGGTTCTGATTCTTCATGCCGATACATGCAAATGACCGGCAACTACAACAATCCGAGAGAGCTTTTAGGTGGGTACTAGGCGCTAATCGTCCTCCAGGTCTCAATCTAAACGATTAGCCATCACACCCAGAAAACTTATCACAATTTTGTTGATAAGTAACATGGACGCTGACACACATGCAATTTCCAAGATTCAAGAATTACTTTCATTTCTTTAATTTCTTTGACAAAGATCAAAATCGAAATATTAGATTCTTTCTTTCCTCTATATATTTGTTAAATTCTTTCTATATTTAAAACGAAGTATATATATATATATATATATATATATATATATATATATATATACTCGGCGCTTCGGGCCTCGCCGGGGGGCTTTGCCCCCCTGGACCCCCCTAATCTATACTCGGCGCTTCGCGCCTCGCCGGATCTTTTCTCTTTTCTACTGCGTAGAAAACGAGGATAATTTGCTATGCATGAATCAACTTAGTTTTGGAATGTAGCCAGGTACGTAAGGAGAGGGAAATTGGTAGCTTGAAATGTGAAAATTTATCACATAAATCAAGCGCTTTCCAACGAGTGGCGAACGATTTTTGTGCGATGAAAACTGCGGAAGTTCCATTCCCCTAGCAACGATTGGGTTGTACGTGAAAAACACTGAAATTGTGACACAATCTATAGCAACTACTCAACTACTTGGTTGTACGTGAAAATCATCGTTAATTTCGTTACGGACGTTACATCAAAAATTATTGGGGGTCGGCCTAAGAATTGCATAGCAATTGATATAGTTGCCTGAGTTGCCTGTGGAGTCCATGATGAAGCTCCTTTTTAGACAAAGATGGCAGCATGGCTCTCTTTAGAATCGTGAAACTTCCAGTGTCCCTTCAGACACCTTGTTCAATGCCGCTAATGTCACTTCTGGTTGAGGTTCGGCTTAAACCTTTAAAAAATAAAACAATAAAATAAAATGAAAAATAAAAATAAATAAATAAATAAAAACTTAGGCTTAAGATGTTTATAACGACGAATTGGACCAAGTTTGAATTACACTTTATAGGGGATAAGAAATTTATGAATTTGCTATATTGGGATGAACTTTTCTTATTTCGCTGTTATCCTACTGACGGTGAGCAGTGAAAGACTAATCTGGGCTGTAGAACTTGATATAGCGGCTCTAAAGTAAGCAAGCCGCATTCGAGCTTAATCTACTTTATGCTGAGTACGCAGCCTTAATGCGGCTTCCGTTCCCACCCTCCCCTGTTGCTTCCTTTGGCGGAGTTGAGAGATGTTTTCTTCCTCTCGACCGTCATGTCCCTTTTTATTATGGGGTGGAATTGCCTTCTGCAGATGCAAAGTGCTTTCAAAGAAACACACGAGACATCAAACGTATTGTGATGAGAAAGAATGAGGGCAACTTTCGCGTGTCTGAATTTTTATTTTTCGATATAATAAAATGGGTCTGCACCATGAAAGAACACGCCTCCCTGCGAATTTTCAACTCAAAATTCCGGAAGGTTTGAAAAAAACCGACTACTTACATGAAAAACTATTTACATTAACTAAAAATATTCGAAAACGCTGCAAATTATGACACAAAGAATCAGTAGCTTAGCTGAGTAATTTCTCATGGAAGGCAACAGTCGAGGATTTCATTTTATTTTATAGTTTTAGTATTAATTTCTAGTGCTTGTTGCTGAGTATACGGATACTGTTGATGAACTGTCAAACGTTCATATAAGTAGGAAGGTGCTCAATGGCTTTTTGTAATGAGCTGAAATCACGGATGCTTCTTTCATATTCATTAACCTACCTATGGACTATTAAAGCATAATATTACAGAAAAAAAAAAAAATTATCCACATAACTAATCAAAAGGTTAAAAACTACTATAAATACGAATAGGTACCTACCGATTAACTGAGGAGCACTAGGTTTATTATAATATTATACTAGACTCACTGGATACAAACTCATATAAGGCCTACCTGTGTGGACTTTCTTCCTTACAGGTTTTTCCTCAATTGCTACTCCCGCACGAAAATAACTTTTTCTGGACAATATCACACAATTGTATTATATAAGTAAGTACCTACCTACGCGAAATAAAATACAGGGCATGAAACCGAGATCAAGAAACATAACAAAATGTAAACAAACTCAAACCGGCAATATGCGTAAAAAGCTAAGCCACTAAAAAGTTTCAAGATGCTTAGAATTCAAAAACTAACAATAAATACCCGCCCGTCCGCCGTACATCGTCCAGAGATTTTCTCCAAAACTACGGGACCAAAGCTTATGAAACTTGGGTCAAAAATCACATGTCGGATCTAGCTGTTCCTAAAACCTCACTATAAATTTTGATCAACTGTAAAGGGTCAAATTCAAAAATGAAATTAAACAGAAAAAAACATTTATTAAAAGGTTTAAATCACGCTAATTTTTGGGGAAATTTGAAATTTTTATTTATTTATTATTTTAATTTTAATTTTATTTTTTTAAGTGCCGTTTTCCATGGATGTTTGCTAAAACTCACCATTTCATGATTCAGATGAATGTTCTGGCAGAGAGAACCGCCATTTTATCAATATAGATGCAAATCTAAATCTCGACATATTCGAGAGAGGCACTCAGGAAAACAAAAGTTATTCCGCAGGACCCCCGTTTTAATCGGTCTCGTTAAAAGGGTTCCCTCTGCGGTGCGATTTCCACGCTCGATACAAGAGAAAGCGGAGGATTCCGGTAATGCCGGCTGTACATCAACTGAGTGGCCTTTTGGAACGAGAGGGTTGACAATAAACGGTGGAGAGGGCACCCCGGAGAGTTGAGATAGTTGGGGGTTCGACAGAGGGAAGCGGCAGCGGCGAGAGGGGACGCTGTCTCATTATTATGAAGTTCGTTATGCTATTAGGCCGATGTGCGTTCCGTAATTTCGCCCCAGTTTACGGAATAGATGGGGGAGACTAATTACGCCGAAGGAATTAATTTTCGCTTTCCTAGTCGCCTTTCTCAAGGGCCTTCAGGAGAGGATGATCAATTTTCTCCGCGAATCTCAGAGATGAGAAACTTCTCGTGGTCGGAAATATTGAATGCAGAGATATTCATGGAGCAGGTGACACGAATAGTCCTCTACACGAAACTAAACGAGTTCGAACAAATAAAATTCAGACAAAAATTCAAAAGTTGTGGACTACTCAAGGATTTTTTAGTGCTGAACACGAAGGTGAAACCAGAATTGCGATGTCTTAGGCCCGATGCACACGAGTGGCAAAAGGACGCAGGACGCCGCGTCATTTCCTAGGAATAGTTATCTGCGTCCTATCTCCGTTTCAATGCACACGAGCGGCAAAAGGACGCAGGATGCCGCGTCATAACCTACGAGGATGGATCTGTCAACCCGCGCCCAGATATTGAAGAAGAAAGTGGTTTTTTCGTATTTGGTGCACAAGTACGTATTTCGCAAAGAAGAGGGCAGAAATCGGAAGTACTGAAGAAGCGAATATTATTAAAATTAAATTACCTACGTTTTTCAGCATAATTTTGAGCAAAACTTATTTAAATGTCCTAGTTAATCGTTTACAGTTTAGTTTTGACTAAAGTTGTGCTAAAACTTATAAATGTAATGCTTTTGGCTGTTTTTAGCCATTTTTAGTGATTTTTTAGTACATTTTTCGAAATTTGCCAATTTAATGCGCTCAAAAATAGTTGACCAACAAACTCATCCTTTCGTTTGGAGTGCTTGATTTTTTGGCCCAAGAACGGGATTTTTATCTCAATCCTAAGGAGAATTATCGTCTTGAATGATATGTATATATAGGTATATATATATGAAAAATGTTAAACTCTAGGATTCGTTTCAGAATGTCTCAAAACGGATTTCAATGAAGAACATTTTCAAAAATTTTGATTTTACAATTTTTGGAGCCATCGCAATAGCTTCGTTTTCGACGAATTCGCTAAAACGTACCTACATTTCATTAATATTTGCTGAAAAATCTATAAAAACTGCAAAAACAAAACCTAAAACTCCCAAATCCTATTTGGATCACCCAATTTTATTTAGTATGCTAGGCTTTTTCTGCCATAGCATTGGTTTTTAACAATTTCTTTCTACTTCAATTGCTCAAATTTCGATACAATTAAGCATAATATAATACGACATGTAATTTAAGAAAATTCGCTCATACGATCATACTGCGTGACTGGAACTTTTTATAAATAACATCCCCATACTCCCACATACATACCTATATATATATATATATATATATATGTATTATATAGGTGTATGAAATTTATATGAATATGGATTTTGGTTGGTGTTGGATTAAAAGTTGGAAGGACCTCGGAGCTAGGACTCGGATTTCAATGAAGAATGTTTTCGAAAATTGTTATTTTATAATTGTACTAGCCCCATTTTCTGCGAAGATTCGCTAAAAACGGCATGTTGGGCATAGCATGTAGCTTTCTCGTATCCATTGACAATGAATCAATGTGCAGAAAATTGAAGTTTTCAGTGCAAAAAATCGTGGGCCGAAATCTTCAAAATGATGGTTGACGCGACGTGACGCAGCTGTACGTGTGCACCAGCCGATTGACTGTTGAGTACTGCCGGTTTCACCAAGGTGGTCTACACCAACAAATCTTTAGAATGAAGTATGTCATTTAGCAATAAATGGAGAAAAGAAATGTTTGAAGTTGGTATCCAATAAGTACTACTTTGGGTACTCCAAAAACTTTCCGATTTTTTCCTGAATTTTATTTGCTTAAAATTGGCAACACAAGAATGCTGTCCAAGTTTCACTTTGATAACTCAAAAATTAAAAAAAAAGGGGGGGGGGGGGGGTACTTTTGGGACACCCTGTATTGAGTACCTTTTAATTAAGCTATGCTATATATTTAAGGAGCTCCATGTAAATAACAGCACGGTGGGTCGAATAGGAAATTTAGCCTCGGAGGCTCTGAACCTGATCTGAGTCCCTCCATACTTTTTAATTGTATTCCAGATCTCCAATAAGGAGCTACATTTCAGGTTTCAGCATCTTGAGTCAATTAAAAAACAAATTAGGCTCAAAAGCCCCACAGCTGATCAGTGTGCACTGATATTGAATTTATTCTTGATACTACAAAGGAGGTCCATTTCATACTTAAACCAACGAATTTTGAGAGGGGTTAAAAATTTTTATTCTTGGTCGATTACAAAGGTTCATTATTCAAAATAATAAACCAAAAATGCAAAACATTACTAGAAATGGTGAAAATTGTCAAACTTGTATTCTAACAAAAATTAATAATAAAGAGTACCTATATCAACTGTTTAAACATTAACAAATTTATGCACAAAAGTAGCTATTCTGAAAAATGAACTTTAATTTTATTCAAAAAATACTAAACAAAAATAAAATAAAATAAAATCGTTGAAAACTGGAAGAAAATGTTATATATATATATATATATATATATATATATATATATATATATATATATATATATATATATATATATATATATATATATATTTTTTTTTTTTAATCGAGGCTGAATACTATTTAGAAGAAGGTTTTTTGCGATATAATGGCGTACATACAACAATTTCTTTACAAAAAAAAAAAAAAAAAAAAAATAGAAATTTAAAGATTTTTATACAATAATAATTTGGAAAATAACAAAAATGCACTCATACAATCATGCTGCATGACGTACTTTTATTTAAGAATTTTACATAAATAGGTACCTATATGCTGTTTTGAATAACTTTATGGAGTATATTCCCATCTGTAAGCTGGATCTACCAAACCTACCACACAGGGAAGTAATTGAAATAATAATTCGTAGCGCGTGCTCGTTGGAGCAGACACGCAGTTCTTTCACAATCAGCGTGAGTCATGCGCACCCCTAATCAAATCACTTGTTAGATGACGACTGGTGCTCGCAATGCAGGAAATGCAGCCTACTGGTAAATTGCGCCGAGTCAACAGCCCGAGATCAGCTTTGTTGCATTGTTTTTGCTGTGGGAACAAATCTCTCCCCGGGAAACGCTTGGGGGAACAAGGGAAGCGCTGCGAGGGTGACAACGACCGGTACACGTGCCAGGCCTCAGATGTGTGTTTGATTAATGTTCAATTGACCTCCACGAAGCTGCAATGCGCTTGAACTCCCTTTTCAAGATTTAAGGCCGACTTATTTCCTATTATTGGTGGTCATTGTCGTGAACGGTAGGGCGTCGGCGTTGTTGAAAATCACGTTCTCTTCTTCGTTTGTATTCATAGAGATGGAAAGTTATGAGAATGGTATTTTTTCCCCTTACCAACTCAATGTGTGCGTCGTAGATCCCTTTTACCAACTATGATGTTTGAATTCAAATATTAGTGACACTAAAGATGCACTTGGGACTCAGCCCTTCACTAATTTCTTGCCCAGTAAATTTTTGCTGAATCCCGACTGTACACTTTATCCAGCTCATGTAATCAATATAATTAGAAGAAAATATCCAAACGTTACAACAATATTTAATTATAATACAATAGAATTTAAAACTAACAAAGTCGAAATCAAAAGTTCCATTCATGTAGCATGATTGTAGTATTAATTTTCATGAATTATCGTATTATTTTTGGTACATTGTTTTGTAATTTAAGCTCGTAATTTCTAAGAAACTGTTGAATACAAATTTCATGGTAAAAAAACTTGTTCTAATACAACAACCATTTTGCGATTTAAGAAATAATATTTTTTGATTTTAGCGAATTTTTGTGGAAAAATAACTATTGCGATGGCTCGAAAAATTTTAAAATAAAAATTTCTGAAGAAATTTCTTCATTGAAATCCGTAGGCATTCTGAAAAGAATCCTGGAGTTTAGCGCTTTTTCATATGCATATAAATATGTATTTATATCTTTCGTTTTCAAATTGAATTCGTCCTTTTACAAATTGAATTCGTACTTTCACAAAATGAATTCGTTCTTTTACAAAATGAATTCGTCTTTTTACAAAATGAATCCGTCCTTTTAAAAAATGAATTCGTCCTTCATAAAGAGGGACCGAATCTTGAAGGGATTTAGTAAAGGCGGTGTCTAGGGCTCGGGAAAACAGTGACGGTCGGAATGCAGTCTTTATGCAAGAGCGCGAATATCTTCTCCCCTACCATCTACGCACATCAGACACAAATTACTGTTGGCACCTACTTAGTAATACCAACAGGTTTTCCCTCAAGCCTAGAGCAGCGTCAGGGCAGCCTCTGCATTCAAAAAATAAAAAAATAAAAAAATAAATAAAAATAAAGCACCGCTGCAAATTATTACATAGAGGTTAATTATTTCTGTATTGTACAGCTCTTCTACGCTCAACACCTGTCTATATTATTAAACGAATCATTAGGTAGGTATCTCATGTGTTTGCCTGCTGAAGAGGAATAAATGAAATTAATAACACACCTGAACTATCTTTGTACGAGCTGTGATGACGCAGTGCCGTGAATTGGATAAGCAGTGGCGTTACCTTAAAAGTTTTTGATCTCGATTTTTCAATATTTCAGACCATGATTACTACCCTTTAGGGTTGACCAAAATTAATGTCGATGTTACTGGCACATCCCCTGCCAGTGGCTAATTTTTCAGCCTAACTTCATAAACTTTGCCCCAGTAGTTTTGGAGAAAAGCTCTGATCAGCGTACGGTGGACGGACGGATTTTTTTTCTAAGATTCTATGCGTCTTCAAACGTAAGCCAACAAATTTTGAAGGGGTCACTTTTTTCCCACATGGTCGATTAAGTACTTACAAAGGTTCATTATTGAAAATAATAAACCACAACTCTAAAATTCGTGACTTTGTATGAATTTCTTGCAAACGTTTTGTTAATGTCTTGTAAACGTTGTAAATTTCCTCAATTACATCTTTATTAACTATGCAAACCAAAGCAATAAATTATTATTCTTCGAAAAAGGGAATGTATCTGCAAATCATTTTCTGGTTGCCTTCAAGCGTTAGTCCCTCTTTTTAAACCCATTCTACCCTTTTGTATTCTTAAATAAAGATATCGAACGTGAGAGGGTGGTTAACGAAGGGTTCACGATATCTTTGAGTAGATATCGAATAGAATCGAGGGTCTTCACAGGACATTACACTAACACGAGACTTCCCAACTTTCTCAATGTATGAATTTATGAAGCGAATCTGCTTTGTCTAGTTGGCCGAATGTTTCCAATATCCACTAATGCACCAAACATCTATACTATTATATAAAAATCTAATGGTGTCTGCCTGTGTGTGTGTGAGCCTGGGGTTGCTGGGGTAGGGTAACTGTCAGTGTTTCATAATCTCATTCGAGCTCCTTCATATCCCTACCCAAGTCAAGGTCATACGTCCCCGTCGTGCAACCCTGGCAACCTCTGAGTGAACAGAGGGTGGCAGAATGACCTGCTGGCGATTAAGAGGGAGGCTCGTGTCAACAGGCCTCCCGTCCCTCCTAATATGTGTCACCCCCGTTATGGACAATAACAATAAAGAGCCTCATAACCCCCGCTGGCCCATTGGCATGCAGGGTCTCAGGGCAGGTGCTCGGGGGCGCCCCAGGCAGGGGCGTTGGTCTTCCTCCACCACATCTTCATCCTCGTCGTCCTACCCTTTATCTTCTTTCTCTGCCCGGATTAATTAGCCCACCAGTGTGACCACTGTGAGAGAGCCTTTAGTTCCTACAATGGCCTCAGTGCCCATATCTCGCTAAAGCATCCAGTACATGCCAATGCTGCAATTGATATTGAAGATTGGTGGCGAATGGCAGCAGAGGTGGCAGATACTGTGCGCAATGGGGTACGTCACATTATCGTATTTTCGCAACAAAGTTTTCCTATGCGCACGCTTTCTGCCATTAAATCTCTTCGCCTGAGACCCCACATTAAGCAGCTTGTGTAGGATGCAATCCTGGCAAATAGCCTTGGGGCCTCTCTCGCATCTCCTACAGGTATGGGGCAGCAGCCCGCCATTCAGCAATCCTCTGGTCTTCATGAAGACTTGAAGACTGAAAAATTGAGGCTCAGGGAGTAGGTAGGCCATATTGAAGGTTATGAGAGCCCCTACCTGCAAGATCTGGTGAGGCGGGCTGTTGAGAGGCCAAATGGATTGGAAGACGAGGTCGCGGCCTACATACAGAGGATAATCCCACAGTTTGAGGAAGCGACTGTGGTGGGTCATCAGGGATGGGTTCCTCCTACTTTGGTGCCTCGTGGAGGTCGCAGAGCATTAAAACAAGTAAGAAGGCGGGAATATCAGCAGGTCCAAAAGTTGTGAAGGTAGCATCCGGCTCGTGTTGCTGGAGTGGTACTGTAGAGAGCTGGGGATGAACAAGTTTTACCCCCTATCTAGAAGTTTGTGAACTATTGGGAGCCATTCTTGAGTGCCCCCAGTCATAACCCTGATGAACCGGTGGTGCCCCCACCTTCCACCAGGGATTCCTTGTGCAGCGTTATGTGCACACCAGTGCTTCATCACGAGGCACATAAGTACCGTGTCCAAAACTGCACTTCTGCTGGGACTGATGGTGTTTCCACCTGATGCTGTAACAAAGTACCTAAGACAGTTAAGCTGCTCGTCCTCAACCTGTTGCTTCTATCTGCAAGACTCCCGAGGGTTGGCCCACGTTCGGACAATGTTCATCCCAAAAGAAAGTGTTGAGTGGGCCTGGAGGCTATGGTCCGACCTCTATATCGTCTGTAGTCTTCCGCCACTTCCAGAAAATTCTGGCATCTCGCCTTTAAGCGGCCTGTGCCATAGCTGACATTCAGAGAACATTTGGGCCAGCGGATCGCACAGCAGAGAACCTAACAGTTCTCCAAACTGTCATCTCGCTGGCGCGTATTGAGAAACCACAGCTCTATCTTGCCACTATGGACGTTGCTAAAGCCTTTGACACTGTAAGCCATTTTGCCAAGACCGATTGTCTTTGTGGTGTCGGGGCACCTGTTCGTTTAATTGAGTATGTGGCCTGCCTGTACCATGAAGGTGTGATGGTCTTTGCGGCACATGGCGAGATATCAATGGATGTATCCATTGGTCACGAGCTACGCCAGGGGGATCCTCTGTCGCCACTTCTCTTCAACCTGGTCGTGAATACGGCCTTGGGTAAGCTGACAGCTAAAATAGGGTTTGATCTCACCCCTGGGGTGCGAGTAGGTGATTTCCTTTTGCCGATGATGCTATCCTACATGGGATGGGAGAGGGGTGCTAAGTCGCCTGAAAACAGGCGATTGAGGACTGATATATCCGGATCTCTGGTCACTTGGCGTCAAGGCCCTCTAATGGTCATAGATACAATGAAGTCAGTCGCTTTGCGTAGTCCCTTTGTTGCATGGTATCATTTCCAATAAAGGACCAGCCTTCTGGTGCCAATGCTCCGGGTGGTTTCATTCGATTAATAGAACTGAATTCTATCTGAATCCAACGTTAATACTACGCTTTAATTTCGAAAGTTTTCGATACCTATCTTGATTTTTTATGATTCCAATCATTCAATTTACACCTGCATACTTACAAATACCTTTAGATAGGTGTTCTTTCCAGTTTTAATTACTTGGTAGCTGAATGGACTTAATATAACGCCATTCCAGTATAAACAGATAAACGACAAAATTAACTTTGATATTTGTAGCCGTTTTAACCATCTTTCTTTACTTCAACAATATTAATTTATAATCGTGGTCCACTCGTATTTTTGGTCGTACATACGTAGGTTGCTTCTAGAATGATAGTGTCATTATATGATTCGTTGTTATGAAATCTATAAATCAAAAAATACTCTTTCAAGGCAAAAGTTTTTGAGATACAGATTTTTAAATCATTCAACCCTCTTAAGATTAATAAAGTGATATCGATAATAAAGAGGGAATGTTTATGATGAGTTGAAAATCGACGGCAATTTTACCCAGGTACCTTATGATACATAACCGAAAAATTCGGTAACAGGTGGAGTAGACGGGTGAGGTGGTTGCACTCTTGAAATGTGTTCTAGCTTGTCGATTAATTGTCTATTATAGAAAGTAATGAACCAAAATTGGACTCTCAAAAGAATTTGGCCACAATGCTAGTCAAATATCACAGTAACCTGCTGGTAAATCACTGCACACTGCTGTGCCAACACTACAACCAGCGCTTGCCTTATTTAACTAAGCGATTTAATTTTAAACCTCTCACTACCGCATTTCGCTTTGCTAACCTTTCGCTCCCGCATAGCAAAAACTCAGGCAACACGCCTACCCTACCCCTCTTAGCCTGTTTCAAACTGTAGACTTTAGACTTCACCCTAGAGAATGCGGCACAACGGTGAGAATGGATGATGGGGCAGTGAAAAGGGGGAGGTGGTGGGGTTGATGTTAATGAATAAATAAACTGCTTTCGAGGTAAACTTGAGGTTACGCCGCACTCGGAAACCGCCGCATTGGGGCTAACAGGTTAGAGAAGTTGCGAGGTTGTCACGGAAATAGCAGAGGCGCTCTTGCTTTAGTCGCTCCAATTCGAGGAATTCCCTTTAAAAGTAAAAACCCTTAAAACAAGATAAAAAAAAGTGCCCGCCGTGTGGCATGATCATATGCTTGAATTTTCGAGAAATATCGCATCATTTTTATTTTAATTTTTTCAGTATTGAGATTTTAGTGTGCATACAACTAACTGTAAAATCTAGTCGGGGAAATTATGTTAAAAACACTTACGCAGTTTGCGTAAGCAGAACCAATATTTTGAATCGATCTGCTGGAGCTCTGGGTGAAGCCCGTAATTTCATTCGTCCCTTAATGTTATAGAGAGGCTCCCTATAAAATTTCGTTGTAATCAGACAGACGACATAAATATTAGCACACTCAGCTGATCAGGATGGAGCCTGTAAGGACATTCGCCTCTTGTTATCCCAGAGATGCACCTTATCAATTTTGAACGTCCTACGGTGAACATGAAAAATTTTAGCTCACTCAGCTGATTTGGATGGCGCTCCTCACTTTGCTCGTCATTTGTTGCCCAGAGACGCTCCCTATCAAATTTCGACGTTCTACGGTAAATAAGATGAATTTGAGCACGATTTCATCATCATTATGATTGATATTACGGCTCGTGGTCAGCTGATCCTCACCCAAGTCAGCGAGGCACAAGTTCAAAATCAAAAGTTCATATCAAAATTTGATTCAAATCAGACCAGTGATTTCGGAGGATAGTGAGCACAAAATTAAATATATAAATAAATAAATGAATGAATAAATAAATAAATAAATTAATATATATATATATATATATACATATATATATATATATATATATATATTATTTTGAGGTATTACAGAAGGTTGGAAAAAGATAGGAAACACTTGAATAAACTTAAGTTTATTTAAGTGTTTCCTATCTTTTTCCAACCTTCTGTAACACCTCAAAATAATATTACACGCGAGTGTTTTCATTTTTCATCAAAACTATATATATATATATATATATATATATATATATATATATATATATATGTGATGTCCCCCTCATCCTCACACAACTGTCCTTCTTCAATGTCCAATGCCATAGGGTAAACCAATCACAATACCGAATGTAAAACGTTAATAATAACACAGTTTATTATAGAAACTTTACAAACACTCGAAATTAGCGTACTCCCCCTCGACGGATCACATCATAGTAAGTTAAACAGAATCAGATTCACAAATAGGTAACGTAAAATAAAACATAAATTGGAAGACGATCCTTCCTGTAACAACAACGATAACGAACTGACTGACTAAGGTAGGTAGCAGGTATATTATATCCATCTAAGTTCGCATTTGTGCCGCGAGGGGAGTTATGAGCAGCTAGTGACGACACATTGTGTTATTCGAGTGACAAATCGATTATATGATCGAAAGTGAATAAATCGATGGATAGTAATTGATATTAAAAAATACATTGATTGGCGTTCGTCCTAAATTGGTAGGTCGATAGTTCAGGGTTCCTCACTCCATCACACGGCGATCCTGACATTGCTGCCGTCCTCGGGAGCGCTGATCACCTGGAAGGACCAAATTCAGCCCATTAGATCGAACCAAATGGGCCTAATCTCTGCCCTAACAAGGCAAGGGAGAGCAGTGAAAGCAAAAATGGAAACTATTTCAGAGGATACCCTGATGAGCAAAGCACAGCAGAGGAGGGAGAGAACAAATACAGTTTCAGTACAATATCAAGTAGTGTCGTCCAACCAACAAACGAAGTGCGCATGCAAGGTTTACAGCAGGCAGAGGAGAGTCCAGTGCCTCAAATGAATCCAATGGCAGAGGTGAATCCAGTGCCATAAAATAAAATAAAATCAGCCAGAGGAGCTACCAGTGGCTGAGAGAAAAATCAAGAATGCGGGAGACCGGGCTCGAACTCACTTGTGCTTGACAATCACCCTATCAGAAAAGAAGTGACTGTGAGGACGGAAGGCATCGTAAAGGGAGGGACAAAGGAAGAGGGTCCGACCATGACGAGCCGCCGTGGGTGCCAAGCAAGGTAGAGAACCGAAAACCGCAAACAACTATAATTAACACAGGCGTGACATGACTTAAACAAAACTCAGATGATCTACCAACCAGCCTCACAGGCTGAAGTCGTAGATTGACTGGGAGGATCCACAGTCACATGTGGGATAGTCCACACAAAACAATAAAGCTCTCCACTATCAGGGAGAGGATTCAATTCATCAAGGTTAGGTGCCTTGCGCAAACGTTCGTGGGGATATTTCAAAAACTTCTTAGTTCCGCCAGAGACGGACTGCAACAAGTAGCGATCATCAGGCATAACTTTTACAATTTTATAGGGGCCTCTATAGGCATCATCCAACTTGACTCTATTTCTCACCTCCGTTTGTGCAAAAACCAAATCATTCACTTGAAAACGCTTTACTGGCAGTTTGCCTCTATCAAATCGAGTTTTACTAGTTTCAGCTTGTTTTTCCATCAATTGTGCGGCTGAGTCACGCAACGTTTGTAGGCTAGTGGATGGTTGATCAGTGAGGTGGTCAGTGATAGAAATTAGATGCAAAGGCCTGGAAACTCGTCCAAACATCAGCTGCATGGGGGATACCTTAGTAACACTATGAGGTGTGGTATTTAAAGCTAATTGAATTTCTCCAACTCAAGATTGCCATGTTTTATGCTGATCTGATTCAGCAGCAGTGAGCATATTACGTAAGGTACTCATAAGGCGCTCGACCTGACCGTTTGCTCGTGATGCTCCTGTGGCTATAAAATGGAGGTCAATTTGATGTGATACACAAAAATCTTGAAAATCTTTAGCAGTGAAATTTGTACCTTGGTCACAGATTATACGCTGAGGAGGACCAAAGAAATTTATGAGAGATGCTAACGCTTTGATAGCACTTGCAGCACCTAAGGAACGTGTGTGCTGCAATACACAGTACTTAGTGAATGCATCTATGAAAACGTAAAGATATTCTTGAGAGTCTTTTTTTCCGCTTAGTTTACCAGAAGCATCTAAATGAATAGTGTGCCATGGTTCAGCAACTTTGGGTATAGGGTGGAGTTGAATTTGGCGAGGTCCTGAATCTGTTTTTGATGTTTTGCACACAAGGCAGTTCTCAACAAATTTTCGAACGTATTTCGCCATATGTTCGAACCAATAATGTTGGTACAACGCCTCTAAGGTTTTTTCATTACCCAAGTGGAATAAAGATTCATGGACATTAGAAACAACAGCGTACCGTAGAGAATGGGGAACAATTGGGAGGTACCTAGTGCGAGTGTGTCGCTGTACTTTACGACACAGTACACCAGAGTGCACCTCGTAAGTGTTTTGAATATCTGAATCTATTTCGTTAGCATTCAATTTCGAAATTATTTCAGTAACAAACGGGTCATTTTGCTGAGCTGTTAGGAGCCAATCAGTTGAAATAGATGTTAATTGCACGAGTTTTTCGGAAGAAGCTTTATATTGAGGTTTAAAATTCCGATGTTATCCATGTGGTCGCATTTTTGGGGTTGATAAACCTAATGTTGAGGTATTCACAGATAACGCCTGATTAATTTTGGGTTTGGCAATAGGTTGTTCAGGTATTGGAAAGTTGTTGACTTCATCAGCTTCTTCAATAGGATTCCTACTAAAAAAATCAACATGTTGCATACGCGAGGATTGACGATATTGCATTTTAAAATCAAAACTTTGCAAGAAAGACCACCACCGTTGAACACGAGGTATCAAGTCTTGCTTATTTTGAGTTGCGCGCAATGATGCACAATCTGTCACAACGGTAAACGAGTGACATTGTAAATAATTGTGAAAATGCTTTATGGCATAAACCACTGCCAAAGTCTCTAGCTCATATGAATGAAAGTTAGATTCTGCAGTCGTGGTTCTCTTACTGTAATAGGCTACTGGTCTCGGCTTTTTGTCAACTATATTAATCAAAATTGCGCCAAAACCTAAAGAGCTTGCATCACAGTGCAACTCAATGGGGTAGGATGGGTTGAAAATGGTTAAAATGGGTTCTGAGGTAAGCATGCCAATAAGTTGTTGGCGAACCTTTTCATGACTGTCATTCCAAGGAATTGGTCGATTCTTACTGTCATTAGCTGAATCATCAGTTTTACGGGTTAATTTAAACAAGGGAGCAGCTATTTGAGCGAAATTTTGGATAAAATGCCGAAAATAAGAAGCTAAACCTAAAAATTGGCGTAGAGTACAAAGAGTAGAGGGAGGTTTCAATTTTGTCAGAGCTTCAACTTTGGATTTGTTCGGTTTTATTTCTCCATTTTCTATCTCGTAGCCTAAGTATTTAATTTTCGAGACAATGAACAAACACTTCGAAAGGTTTAGAGAAAATCCAGCAGAAGTAAGAACTCCTAGAACATGATTTAATCGGATAAGTGCCTCAGCTTGAGTGCTTGCTGATATAAGCAGATCATCCATATAGCACGTGACGTAATCAAATGCTAAGTCTCCTAAGGCTTTCATGATTGCTCGTTGGTAAACACTTGGTCCATTGCGCACCCCAAAGGGCAAGGCCAAATATTCCCATTGACCGTCGGGTGTGACAAAAGTTAACTTTTCTATGGACTCTTCTTCAACTGGGATTTGATGAAATCCACTAGCAGCATCAAGAATAGAAAACCATCGGGCACCGTGTAAACGCGCTATTTGATCAGTTATCAATGGCAAAGGGTATCTATCTGGGACTGTATTTGCATTGAGAGCCCTAAAATCAACGGCCATTCGATAACCACCTGTCTTTTTAGGAACAAGAAGTATTGGGCTTGCATATGGAGAAGAACTGGGGCGAATTACTTTGGCATCTTCAAGTTCTTTGATGCGCTCTCGCACCAGTTCACGATGTACAGGACTAAGTTTGTATGGTCGACGGTGGACAATTTTGGAAGGGTCAAGAAGGCGAATTTTGAATGTTCCTGTCGTCACACGAGTGGTAGGTATTCCATCAATAAAATATTGGGAATAATTAGTCAAAATTTTGATGAGATCCCCCCTTTGACTAACAGGAAGGTCAGTGTGAACTGATTCGAAATGTTGAGTGCTAACTGGCAAGACTTGGCAAGATCCTAAAGCTGGGACAACACAAGATGGGTGAAAATCAAGTGAAGGGATATTGTCACTATGACCACCTAACACCTCACTGAACAACACGACTTCATCCTCAGTGCACTGCTCCAAAGAGCAGAGATCACCCAAGGATACAGAAAATATTTCATTTTTTGTGGTGTTTATGGAATCAGAATGCCCACGCCCCTTTGTAGAAGTGTCCCATTTTTCAATGCCAGAAGAACCCACAGGTTCAGCGCCTTCCCCATGAGTTCTGGATGTATCCAGAAAATTACGGTTTAGCATGAATGGAGGATGGTCCTTCCAAAGCGTGCAAGAAGATATAGTTATTACCATACAAAAATCTGGAGCCAGAATTTCACGTCCCAAAATGATGGGTTTAGGCAAAGCACCATCAGCTACAATATGGAACAGGACTTGAATGTCGTGTCCATTAATCTTTACTCTGGCTTGTTTTTGGCACTGAGAAATGGTAATTGATGACCCTAAACCATGCAAGTGAACTACATTATTGAACAAAGGCCCATCAAAGCGGGTACTAAAGGACAAACAAAGGAGTGAGCACTCTGATCCAGAATCAAAACAATACTTGAATACATCACCTTGGTGGGTTAATGTGCCTTCTGGGTTAGCAATGCATAGGCCAACCTGCTTCTCGACTGGCTGAGACCTCTGGCTGCTGGTGTCTCCTGGTCCAGGCTTGTCTGACATCTTCTTCTTTGGGCAGTTTGGAGCAATATGCCCCTTTTGGTTGCAGGAAAAGCACGTTGTATTGCTGAAGTTTGATTGCTTCCTTGGCTGATTTGATGAGGTCAAGGATGATGATGATCGGCACTCTGAGGTTTTGTGTCCAGATCTTCGACATTTCCCACAGCGGGAAGTATAATCCTGAGAGGATGAATGCTGAGGGCTTTCATAGTTTGGTCGACTCTTCTTGGCATTTCCAGGACCGCTGTCATAACCTCCTGGTCTCTTAAATGACAGAGCCCGTAATTCCTGAAGCAACTTTTCACGGCTATTTATCTTTTCTGTGTAGCAAAGATGACGTGCTCTTGTGTCTGCTTGAGCTATCTGAGAGAGAGCCACTGATACAGCAATTTCTTCCACTGATGACTGGCGGTAGTGAGCAACAAATTGATTGATAGTTCGTGAGACGAATGTGGCATAATTTTCGAAATCTCGTGGTCTAGCTTGGAAACATTGAAGCATGAATCCGGCTGGTGTGAGTGCTATGTCATATTGGTGAAGAAAGAGCGATCTGAATTCGTCCCATGTGAGTTGAGGGTGGACAATAGTAGTAAACCAATCAGCAGCCTCTCCTTTTAAGGCTCTACTCAAGGCAACAATTAAACGTCTTCCTTGTTGATCCTGTGAAGTCAAACAACACTCAACTGTATTGCACCATGATTTGGGCTGAACTTGTTTATTTTTGGGGTCATACTCAGGAAGCGAGAGTTTCAAATGCTCTGAGGGGGTTTGACCTTGATTTTGTGTAAAACACTCTGCCAAAGTTTTCATTGCAAGGGTTTGTTGTGTCAACAAATCCCGTAGGGAGTCGCCACTGTGCACTAAAGAATCGTGGTGGAAGAGGGGTGCGGAGGGAGATGGTGAGCGTCCAGAGGCCCCCCTCCTGCTCCTATGCGCCCGGGAAAAATCGGGAGGGCGATCGGGTGATGACCCTTGTTCCGAGTAAGGTAAGGCGTCACCCGAACTGCGTTGCGAAATTGGCCGACCCCTTTCTTTTCTAGAATCCGAAAAATCTTGATAAAACTCACCTCGACTATTTCCATAGTGATTCTCATGAAATCCTGCTCGTAGATTACGATATCCCACTTCTGATGTGATGTCCCCCTCATCCTCACACAACTGTCCTTCTTCAATGTCCGATGCCATAGGGTAAACCAATCACAATACCGAATGTAAAACGTTAATAATAACACAGTTTATTATAGAAACTTTACAAACACTCGAAATTAGCGTACTCCCCCTCGACGGATCACATCATAGTAAGTTAAACAGAATCAGATTCACAAATAGGTAACGTAAAATAAAACATAAATTGGAAGACGATCCTTCCTGTAACAACAACGATAACGAACTGACTGACTAAGGTAGGTAGCAGGTATATTATATCCATCTAAGTTCGCATTTGTGCCGCGAGGGGAGTTATGAGCAGCTAGTGACGACACATTGTGTTATTCGAGTGACAAATCGATTATATGATCGAAAGTGAATAAATCGATGGATAGTAATTGATAGTAAAAAATACATTGATTGGCGTTCGTCCTAAATTGGTAGGTCGATAGTTCAGGGTTCCTCACTCCATCACATATATATATATATATATATATATATATATATATATATATATATATATATATATATATATATATATATATATATGTATCTATGAGGAGGCTGTTAGGCGCTCATAGTATATAAACTCGTGGCAAGGAGTGTATCTACGGGGAGACTGTTGAGCGCTCCTGTCTGTTAAGCGCTCCCTCAGTATTGTTTATCCACGGAGAGGCAGAAAGGCGCTCATTTCGCCTTCCCACTACCAAAGGTATCACTAGCTTCTATGTACTGTTGGGAGCTCTCAGAAAGTGGCGATAGGGGCTTTTGTTTATCAAATAGTTGACTGAACGTTGAACTAGAATCAACTCCAGGTAGAATCAACTCCAAAACCTAACAATTTCTTTTTTTTTTCCAATACGTAAATTGAACCTAACTATTGCTGATATCGAGCTTCTACAAATCGGATGTAGATATATATCTAACATTATTATTGTTTATAATTTTTTTCTTTCATAAGTTAGGGATGTATGTATGTTAGGAATGGGTACATAAATAGGTAATGTACATAATTACTGAAAAACAAACGCGACACATTCAGCTGACAAAAACATAAGGTACATGAAAAATTTATAATTGTGAAAATAGACACATTTCTTCCGACCACTTATAATTATTTCAAATAGGTAATAAAAATAGTATTACATTATCTATATATTTTCGATGTAGGATGCCTTATTGGCATCCGATAAGTTTTTTTGAAGATAGATTTTTAGTGCCCTTAATTTACGGATGTGAGCCCCTGGAGCTGGGGAGAATTAGGTACCTACTTGCATTTTATTATCTTATTTTCTTGAAAAAAAAAAAAAAAAAAAAAAAAAAAAAAACATAATGTAAGTTCAATAGACCTTGCTACATTGGCTAGATATTGACTACTTTAGATTTATAGATCAGTGAATTGGGTAGTTTATTGATCTGAATGGTCGCATTGCAAATAAATTCCCTCTATCCATACATGATACATACGAATAATCATTTATATGAATCACTGATAGGAGAACTATCGAAAACCGCTAAAGCGTCTCATGAACTTATCCCTCTTCAAAACTGATTTTGCAGAAAGCGCGGCCCTATCATAAAACGAAGCGCCTAAAGGCGCAGGGGGGGGGGGGGGGGGGGGGGGGGGGCAACCTGGGGCCCTCGGGCAAACAGTGGCCTGCGACACCTTTCAGCATGGCCCGTGGCCAGCTCGAAAATTTTGTCAGAATCCAACTTTTCGACATTTTCAAAAGTTTGCTCAGAATCCGGAATATTTAAAAAATCTGTTGTTCAAAATCCCGATTTCTATTGATAATATGTATTGTATTATAATGTTGGAAATTTTAATGAAACTGAATTAATGTGGCATGCGGTCCACGAACATAGATTGATTCGGGAAACTAGAAGGCAACTGTCGACTAGTGCTAGAGAGGAAAGACGGCGTGATCAAAGGGATTAGTACGGTACCTCTCTTTGACTGACCCTGGCGGCAAAAGACAAAACAAAAAAGTCCAGTCATGCAGCATGACAGCATGAGCGAATTTTTGAAGAGATCTTCGACATTTCAGATGTTCGACATGAAATCTTCGACATGAGATTTAGGTACGTACGTGCTAGTACGTACATAAATAGAACTTCTTCATAATTCCATGGCTGATATTTTCTAAGCCACAGTCAGTATTAAAGCTACATCAAGTCCTAAAACAGTTGAGCGTAAAACATTAAAGAGAGCGACCGAGAGAATCGGAGGACGGATTTTTTTTTTTTTTTTTTTTTTTAAACAAGCACCTACTACCTACGTTTTAAACAGCATGGTTCTAGGATTGGTTATACAGGGATACTTCCATAAGAGTAGTTCAATCTGAATTTGGACAATGTTTCATGCAAATATTACCGATTTTTACAACTAGCGAACGGCATCATTTCGATTTTTGACTGATTTTTAAACTTTAAAATTTTTGAAAACTTGATATATATTCTTATAGGAAATTTTACGCTGATTCCGAATATACCACATGTTAGTATGCTGAAAAAATTATTTCGCACATGAAATCGAAAAAAACAGCTATTTTGAAATTTTTGACTACATTTTTGAAAATTTCAACCCGAAGATGTAATCCGATCATGCTGGCCAACGAACTTGAACTTTCGGTTTGTGTCCTTAACATTTTAAAATTTGTTTGAAGTTTCTAGCACAATTCTACGGACAGTTATCGTCTGGAATGACACATACATACATATATACATACATACATACATACATACATACATACATACATACATACATTAAAAAATGCGTTAAACTTCAGAATATGATTCAGAATAGCCTGAAACGGATTTCTGCATAAAAGTTTTTCAAAAATTCACATTCTAAAAATTTTGAGGCGAGAGCAATAGCTTAATTTTCTTTAAAAATTCGCTAAAAGAGCATTCTCATTTATTCCCTAAATCAATAGACACGTGTACACCCCTATTTTCACTGCTGTCCTCCACCTTCCTTCTTGATCTTTTCCCTCACTTCTATTCCATAATTCATTGCCATTCCTTATCTTTCTCATTTTCATCATACTGACAGCTTGTAAGTACGATTTTATAGCCTTGTGTAAATCATTTCTCACTTACCACTAAAATGAGTAAGCGGAAATCATAGAAGGAAGATGGAGCGAGAGTGGGAAGAGCGGTATTATTTTACGGAAGTGAACGAACCTAACGAAACTTATATGTTTGATGTGTGGGGATGATTATCGATATGCATAACAATTATAATTTGGAAAGACTTATCTTGAAAAATCATCCTGAATTTGATTTCAAGTATCAGGTTGGTTCTATCTTGAGTACGGGTGTTATCGAAAAAAGCCTGGCAGGGTGAGTGAGCAATATAGCTTCCTCACTTATGGTAACATGGACTCATTTATAGATCAGTCTAGTGACCAAAAATGTATTGAATTTGTAGTTAGGGTATGTAAATACGCCACCATACGATGTAGAACCGTTCTGGGCCTATCCTCTTCAATCGAAATCAGGCTGTTGGATTCGGAGAAATACACTTTTAAGGAAATTCACGTTTGCGAATGAGCACTCACTCGAACTGATCTGATGGCCATTCATTAAATTTGTAAGGAACCATTCAGGATGTAGCCCGCTCAACCCCAGAAAATTTAATTGAAATTCGCCAATAGTTTCGGAGTTATGTTCCTGACAAAGAGTTTTACGTTTGCGCATGCGCAGTAGCCAATACTGGTCCGATTGAGATTAAACCTATAAGCAATGTCCTTGAGACCATTCTTAAACTACCCACCGATTTTCGAAACATTCGGGCCATTAGAAAGGGAGGAATTAATGTTAATAGAAATACACATTTGGGCATGCGCAAAAGCCCCTATTGAACCGACGGTGATGAAATTTATAGGAGACCGTCTGGGGTCAAGCCCGCATAACCCCTGTGGCTCAATAGTTTCGGAGTTATATCTCAGAAGTCAACATTAGAAATTTCAATGTTTCAAAATAGGTAATGAATAATTATAATTTTCATATTTATATGAAAGTGCCCACTTGCATGAGGTAGGTAGCAATTTATTCGATTTCAAAATCCTAAAGTGTTTGACTATGTGATTAAGCACTGAAAAAATAAAAATTACCAATATTTCCATTAAAATATGGAATGAGGTCAGTTTAAACAAGTTTAAACTCATAAAACTAAATTTGTTAGACGAGGGAAGGGTCTGAAATTGAAAACGGCTTGAAATATTTCACCCGGACTGGCACACTGCAGTCAGATGATGGGGTTCACACTCATATCCTATATTTATAAAATGTTAGTCTGTACGTTGATTAAAATCATTAAATTTTGCGTTCCTTTTTCTTTTCGTGGTTTTTGAAGATGATTGGTACCGATTCTCAATTTTTCTGTCCGTATGTCAAATGACAGGAAAAATACACAGGCTTTAAATCTGACTCATGGAGGGTTTTTTGGGGAGAAGGTGCGTTGGAATTGGGTATATCGGACATCACTGAACAAACCGGTGGTTCGAGAGGTCGAATACGATTACGCTAATTTCAATCACAGTCCAGTTGAAAATTTCCAAATCCTAGCCATGTGTTTGAAGGGGAAGTAAAATGTAAACCTCAACTTTTTACAATCCATAACATGGCTTTACAGAAATTTATAATACAAACAAATAAATTAAATTAAAAAGAGGATAAGGAGAATAAATGGGGTACCTTCGACATTACTGAACAAACTGGATATATAAATGAATATGTTTGTATCAGTTCAAGTTAAATCACAGGCTGCTTGAAATTTTTCTAATTTAAACCATCGGGAAGATCGGTGTTGCCGAGACAATCGGTCGTGAGTAGATTTTTGGCAGTAAGCACAAGCCACGCGCTAGAAGCGTTTATGCCAACACCAGTAAATGCTGTTGCTTTGGCCATAACTGTTTCGGAGCTTATATCCATAAAACAGGAAAACGAAGCGAGCCATTCATGTCAAATAAAGTTAAATTTCTTCTAGTACTTTCATATTTTGTAAGAGTTTTTCATGTTGAATTAAATTTGACTATTAGGAATTCATTTTCAATATAAACTAAACTTAAAACAAGAGATCGGTACATACATATAGGGAGAAGTGGCTTAATATTTTAACCCACGAAGGACGAGTGTGCCGAATACGGCACACCGAACATGTTTCCTCAGAACTGCGTTCATGTCATTGCAGGTCGACGTTTCTTCTGTCGGCTACGTTCCCTGGTACCGGAAGGGTTCGGTTTACCATTTCTTTGCCACCTTCCACCGTGGAAAGGTCTCTATCTATTTTACTCTGATTTTTCAAAAGTGTTGATATTTCTCAATGGATCCCGAGCGCTGGTAAGTTGAATAAATGTGTTATTATTTGATTATTTGATTTTATGTCGGTGGTATTCTCATAAGAAATAGTTCTACGAGTAAATAGAATGAGATTGTCAGCTGTATACTCAATCTACTTGGCTTTGGAGGCGTGAAAAGATGAGTGAGCCGTTTACGGCACACTCGTCCTCCCTAGGTGTTTTTCTTCGACCCCTGATATTTGAAATGCAAAATACCGATCTTTCGTTATTACTTATTTCTATAGGCAGAATGTTATCCTCAAAGATGGCCTAACTGTCGCTGAAATCGTGCAACTTCTAGAGGATGATATCCTGGAAACTCTGGGAGAGGATGAAGATGTAAGTGTCCGGGACGTTTTCATGGCGCCACCACCGGCCAACGAACTGACTGATGAAGATAGCGGAGATGAGGAAAGTGGAGGTTTTATTGATAGCCAGCTGTTATTGCAGCTTACAACAAACACATGGGCGGTACAGATAGAATGAACCAAGATATCAGCCAGTACCGGATATCGATTAGGGGGAAAAAATGGTACTGGAGTTTACTGACGTGGCTGTTGGATGCGGCTGTAAACAATGCTTGGCCGGTATATAAGAGAACCGGTAGGAAAATTACCAAACTTGATTTCAGGAGAGAGATAGTTCTCACATACCTCACAAGGTATAAAACCCCTGTAAAATCAGCGGGTCCTGTAGCATTGTCGACAAAGAGGTCGTCCAGAGTTCTGAGTGATATACGCTATGACCGAAATGATCATCTCCTCGAAGAAGTTGAAGACAAGAAGAGGAGGAGATGCGCACAAGAAGGATGCAAAATCAGAGTTACTTCAATGTGTGTGAAATGTGGCGTCGGCTTGTGTTTGAAATGCAACATTCCATTTCATACAAAGCGTAGTAATTGTAATTTCGTATATTAAAAATGTACATTTCCATTTGTGAGTTTCCATATTTTATCTTGTATCTTTTTATATTATCTTATTCACCAAATAGAAATGATTAGTCACGAAATTCCAAATAATCATATAAAATAAAAGCGTGCTACGCCAATTCTTCATTTTGTAAACCCTGTGTAATTTTGACCCTACAAGGGACGAGTGGACCATTTATGGCACACCCCCCCACTCCTCAGTAAATCATCTCAGATTTTTAAAAATATTTTTCTGGGCTCAAACTAAAGCTAATGAGTCGAGAAATGCCAAAAAATTATAAATTTTTAGGAGTAAATATTTGTCGTCCTTCGTGGGTTAAAATTGTCAATTCCACAACTAAAACATTGTAGGAATTTTGTTTGCGAGTCCTTCAAATTAGCGAAAGTATTGTGATCACTTTATTTTGTACAGAGCCGATGTTGTTCAAAGAGCTCTTTAGAAAAAAAAAAAAAAAAAAAAAAAAAAAAAACGAGTGTTAGGTAAATAGTTTTGATTTTGAAGAACCACAAATTTTCACCTTCCAAAAATGATCACGTGGTTTCGGCACCTACGTTGAGATGAGATTTAATGTAATTTTAAGATTCATAATTTAAAGCCGTGACTATTAAATATTCAAGTAAAAAGCCATTTTTTCAGACCCTTCTATTAAAGTCACTCTATAGTTGCTAATGAAAAATAATTGTCTGTCCAACTTATATTACAGGCCCATCGTAATAGCATCCGTATGTAATAAAGACGAGTAGGGGAAGTAGTGGGAAGCCTCGCACCAGATGTTTATTATTATTCCTCAACGGTCCACGCTCGTTAAACGATTCTGAAAATTGGAAGCACTATTAGTAAAATTTGCGCTCTTCAGTACTAGGTACCAACGTAGGCTCTTCAATGCTACTACCTATGTATAATACGTAAATTACTATGTTAATAATCATACTAAACGTAATCATTACAGGATAATTATAATCTTAAACGTTACAGCTTGATAATCATCTATTGTAATTCTACGTAAGTTCTACAATGCTTTCGAAAGTTTTTCTGGGAAGTATCGTTAAACAACTTGCATATTTAGAAACTAAATGAGGTAAAGATATCTCACACACACACCGCCAAACACACACACACACAAACAAACAGACTTTTGTACTAACTTGAATGTTTTCCCTTTGAATTGTTTTTCCCCTTACTACGACAAGGAGGCCGAGTACTCGAGTTCCAGTCTGCCTTGTTTTTCTTTCCGGAGTATTTGGTTTCTCTTTTTATATTTTCAGCACACACCAGAAATATCAAAATGAAGCGATGGTATGCGTTTTCGGTACAACAAGCTTTGAAAACAGCATTTCCGAATGATAGGTAAATTCCTTGACTTTCGCTTACGAGTCTACCTACGGTAGCAAAAGCATTGGGTTCATTTTTTTTTTTTTTTTTTTTTTTTTTTTTTTTTTTTTTTTTTTTTTTTTTTTGCTTCATAATCAGAATTTCCTCTCGCATTTTACGTCAAATATCCCCCCCCCCCCCTCACGACAATTTTTGGTTCCGTGTCTGTCTGTTCTTGTGTCCCAAGAGTTTTTTTTCCTTTTTTCAGTTTTTGCCTCATAAGTACCATATTTTTCATCCAGTCTTGATGAAATTTTCTGGGATTATACGGAATTTTCATGGAAAACTATTGAAAACTATCGTGTTTCGAATTTATTGAAATTTCAGGCCTTCTATAGCACTTCTTAAAATTAGGTGATTTTGATAAATAGATTTCTGGATCATCCTGACTTGGAGCTCGATTTATGACGAGATTTTTGTAAATATCGGTCAAGTATTTCTGGTAAAAACCGCACAGACGGCGTATGGCGGACGGACGGATTTTTTTAAACTCAATTTTCGGAATCTTCGTATCATGAAACGTAAAACTGCAAATTTTGAGAGGGGGGTTAAACATTTTTCTTTCTTGGCCGATTCAGAAGGTTTATTATTGAAAATCAGGTTGTCGTAGTTGGGCCCGCCGTTCTTCCGAAACTTGGTGTTTCGCTTTTCCACCGGTGGTGTCGAGTGCCTCTACATACGGCAGAACTCGACACAACCGTTGGAAAAGTACTCATTTCTAATTTTCACTGTCATTTGAGGAAGTTATGGTTATTTTAGTGATATATAGTTGAAAACACGAGAAATTACATCTTGATTCAGAAGGTTTATTATTGAAAATTAAGGAGTCGTAGTTGGACCCGCCGTTCTTCCGAAACTTGGTGTTTCGGTTTTCCACCGGTGGTGTCGAGTGCCTCCACATACGGCCCAACTCGACACAACCGTTGGAAAAGTACTCATTTCTAATTTTCACTGTCATTTGAGGAAGTTATGGTTATTTTAGTGATATATAGTTGAAAACACGAGAAATTACATCTTGATTCAGAAGGTTTATTATTGAAAATCAGGAAGGCGTAGTTGGGCCCCCCGTTCTTCCGAAACTTGGTGTTTCGCTTTTCCACCGGTGGTGTCGAGTGCCTCCACATACGGCCCAACTCGACACAACCGTTGGAAAAGTACTCATTTCTAATTTTCACTGTCATTTGAGGAAGTTATGGTTATTTTAGTGATATATAGTTGAAAACACGAGAAATTACATCTTGATCGTTGATCATGTTGAAGTTCCTGAATGAGACTCCTAACCCAAGGTGAATTTCGATGTTGTCTTAACAACTACCCTACCAAGTTCCCTTCTTTCTTTTACCACCACATTTATTTCTCTTGAAATCCACAGAAATCAAGTTAAACTTTTTTGTGAGAATAACCCATGTATAAATTTCTCCCTTGAGGGAAAAACAATAGATCATGGATATGTAGTTGTAGACATTACTTTACACTCTGTTGGGATGTTGGGAAAGTAAAAATGGACATTACTTTCCACTCTGTTGGGATGTTGGGAAAGTAAAAACTCCCGCGCTACTTTCGTTCCATGCTAAAACAGTAGTCTAAGTCGGTTGTTGTAGGTACTTCATTGCGGTAGTACCTCATTGATTTCTACCTAGCCTTCACTTTTCGAGTTAATAATAATTTTAAGTGCCGTAGCGTTGCATTTTGTGTGGAGAGAAAAAAAAGCTCGCACCGTAAGGCTGTAATTTCCCGATGGGCCCGTTTAGATGGGATACCCTGTATGAATGAGAATATTGTTTGTTTTTTGGTCCGAAGTCACTCGCCAAACGGCTCAACAGATCTTTATGCGGGCGGGGCGCGAATTGACAAGCAAGTTCCTGAATAGAACTTAGGCTATATCAGAATCCTCTAAACTTCCTTTTTCATCAAGAAATCGGCTTTCCCTAACGGTGTCGCCCGAGTAAACAACTTCGTATTTAAGGAATAACCCACAAATTTGACTTTGGCAGTGAACATTTTTACATCAAAATTATGGCGAGTATGGTTTGCTGGAAAGAAATTTTCGCTACGATTCCAACGAACCAAAACGATTCTCGTTCGTGAGGTGGATCTCAGTTCATACGTCAAAAAGGGTCGTCAAATATAGATATCAAAAACAACTCATGAACCCTGGCGACAAATTGTTTACTAATATTATTTTTTTGTTCCAATGCGTAGACATTGCATTGAGCAATAAGTGAGTAGCCACGTGTTAGAAGGTAATATTGAGTAATAAAATTGGAGTTTAATTATTGTAACATCAATTTAACACCAACGAAGTGATAAAAGTGAATGTAAATTATAAATGTAGCGTGCAGGTAGCCACCTTGCGATTAATATCTGTGTGCGCACATTCGCCAATTTTTTCTGAGTAAGAATGTGAGAGCCACCCAGATTAGCTAAGCGAATTCTGAAACTGATTTTCTCCCTATTCTACCTAATACTGAATTTCGAAATGGAACGTCTTTGGCTTTACGGGGTAACAATGAAAAGGCATGGATCCACAGATCTCCTGACTCGGAGGCTAAATGTAACTATTTGCATTACGCTTCCTTTTAATTTGAATAACTCAATTGAAATGGAGCCTGTAAGGAACTACGACGGAATTACAAAGACAGGGTATGAAGCCATTCATATTTGCTGCCCGACCTGAAACTCTAATTTCATTCGTTTTTAACTTTCGACGGTGATGTTCGAAATGAAGCTTTGATGAGTTGTAAAATTCATTTTCTATTCAATCAATGACGTTGAAATTTGAAGTAGAGCCTCTTTGGAACTAGTGGAAAAGTTTGACAATAAAGGGAGCATATAGTATGCTCTGGGGCTTTCGAATTTCTGACTTCGATGGGTTTTTTGCAAAACAAAACAATTAAATTGCCATTTTACCAGGTGTAACCGTAATCTATACACCTTCAACCTGACAACAAGCAGTTAATTTGAAATGGTACCTAATCACCTTCTCTAAGCGATTAATAGCTGTGCACTCGCGACTGCGTAAGTTTCTGGGTAAGAATGAACGAGCCACCCAGATTTGCTGGGCGCGCTCTGAAACGTTAACTCTTTCCTTTTTGACCCAAGATAATTAAATTTACATTGGAAGCTCTGTGGGACTACGGAGTAACGATGAAAAGGTATGGAGCCTCCTAGATCAGCTGAGAGCTTTGAGGCTGAATCCTTTCCTATTAGATCTGCGATACTGACATTTAAATGAAGCCTGTCAGAGACGACTGGGTACAAATGAAAAGAGGCATGGAGTTACCGACATCAGCAGAACGAGTTGAGGCATTCGAATGTCTTACTTCGATGGATTGTTTTTTGCAAAACAACAACACTAACATTAACTCATGACCAGGTGTAGCAGCAATCTTTACATCTCGAACCGGCCAACGCCCGGGAAATCGGCTAGTTATAATCTATATAAACCAAACTCCGTTAGTTATCTTTTCATAATACCCAATTCCCTAATTCATTTATATATTAATGTGTAACAACTTGAAATCAAAGTAATTGAATTATTGGGTAGTGTTAGTAGTTTGAATATATGTAGGTAAATTTC
This sequence comes from Adelphocoris suturalis, assembly GCA_030762985.1. Lineage (NCBI taxonomy): Eukaryota > Metazoa > Arthropoda > Insecta > Hemiptera > Miridae > Adelphocoris > Adelphocoris suturalis. The sequence continues at coordinate 9,679 of JAUMHS010000015.1, read as the reverse complement.
CAACTCTATCACACCTTCTACACACACGCGCTGATAAAATTCGATGAACCAAAATCGGAATAGATGAACGTGAACAAACTATTGCTTCCACACTACCGAATTTGGGAAAGCTTTGTATTCGTGCAGGAGGTCAAACAAACGCTTGCATACGAGTCTGCAACGCATTGGGACATTTTCATGTGTTTACCTATGAATGGTCAACGTCATTTCTGATGGTCATAATCATCGTTGTGGCCACTTGGGACAATTTTTTTCGTGACGATTTTTTTGTTATGTGCAAAATTTGTTTGTCCTCCAAAATCAGAATTTCCTCTTATTTTAGCGAATTTTTGAAGAAAATTAAGCTATTGCTCTTGCCTCAAAATTTGTAGAATGTGAATTTTTGAAAAAAATTTATGCAGAAATCCGTTTCAGGCTATTCTGAATCATATTCTGAAGTTTAACGCATTTGTTAATGTATGTATGTATGTATGTATGTATACAGTGTGTCCCATCTAAACGGGCCCATCGGGAAATTACAGCCTTACGGTGCTAGCTATCGAAAAATTGAACTGGACCTTTTTTATAGTATTTCAACTCAGTTTCACGATGCGGAAGTCCGATTTTTATTTTTCCATGTTTTAGGGTCTCAAATCATTGATTGAAACTTACGGTTTCCTCTCGACCCCCCTTTTTTATTGATTTTTCGATTCTAGGTTAAATTTAGAATAGAAAAGGCCTCCATGAAATTTTCTTTTTGGGGCTTCGTTTCTGAGTTATTCCACTTTTTGCGAAATACAAAAAATCGCCGATTCCTTTTAGACATTACCAACACTTTCTCACTATTTTTATCTTCAATTTTTGAGATGTTCACCACACTTTTGAAATCAGCATTAAACTATCTATCATCAGACCCCAGCGTCCATAATCAACAATCACCATCAGGGGGATGACATTACACTTGAACCGCTTACGATTTAAAAAAAAATTTCCAAATCGTTGTTTTAAAAAAAAACCCCCTCAAATTGTTCAGTACACACTGAATCACTGTTCAGAATACAGTTTAAAAAATGTACCACAAGGAGACTTCCAGTCAGTTGTGTTGTGATAAATCGAAAATGCCACCTGCTCCTTTTGCAGCTGAAGTTTTTCAGCATACTAACATGTGGTATATTCGGAATCAGCGTAAAATTTCCTACAAGAATATGTATCGAGTATACGAAAATTTCAAAGTTGAAAAATCAGTCAAAAATCGAAATACTGCCATTCGTTAGTTGTAAAAATCGGTAATATTTGCACAAAACTTTGTTTCATACATATATCAATACAAATTTCAAATTCAAATTTCAATACAACTAACGTATAATAACGTGTGATTTAAGAAAATTCGCTCATACGATCATGCTGCATGACTGGAACTTTTTTCCGTTTCACAGGTTCCCCATCAATTTCGGTTCCGTGCGTCTGTTGGTCTGTCAATGGTCAATTTCTTGTCCCAGGCAAAACTGTACGAAACTCATTTATCATTTTGGTCACTAGCTGATCTCTAAATATGTCAATATTAATATAATTGAGGAAGCTATAGGTATTGCCAATCTTGGCAGACTTTTAGCGAATTTTTGAAGAAAATTAAGCTATTGCTCTCGCCTCAAAATTTGTAGAATGTGATTTTTTGAAAAAATTTTATGCAGAAATCCGTTTCAGGCTACTCTGAATCATATTCTGAAGTGTAACGCATTTTTTATGTATGTATGTATGTATGTATAGTATATGTATGTATGTGTCATTCCAGACGATAACTGTCCGTAGAATTGTGCTATAAACTTCAAACAAATTTTAAAATGTTAAGGACACAAAACGAAAGTTCAAGTTTGTTGGCCAGCATGATCGGATAACATCTTCGGGTTGAAATTTTCAAAAATGTAGTCAAACATTTCAAAATAGCCTGTTTTTTGCGATTTGTTGTGCGAAATAATTTTTTCAGCATACTAACCTATGGTATATTCGGAATCAGCGTAAAATGTCCTATAAGAATATGTATCAAGTTTTCAAAAATTTCAAAGTTGAATAATCAGTCTAAAATCGAAAGAATGCCGTTCGCTAGTTGTAAATAGCGACTGAAATGTCGAAGATTTCTTCAAAAATTCGCTCATGGGGTCATGCTGCATGACTGGACTTTTATGTTGGTCACCAGTTATAGCGAATTTTTGAAGAAATTTAAGCTATTGCTCTCTCCTCAAAATTTGTAGAATGTGATTTTTTGAAAAAATTTTAAATGCAGAAATCCGTTTCAGGTTATTCTGAATCATATTCTGAAGTTTAACGCATTTTTTTCATGTATGTATGTATGTATGTATGTTTGTATGTATGTATATATGTATGTATGTGTCATTCCAGACGATAACTGTCCGTTGAATTGTGCTAGAAACTTCAAACAAATTTTAAAATGCTAAGGACACAAAACGAAAGTTCAAGTTCGTTGGCCAGCATGATCGGATTACATCTTCGGGTTGAAATTTTCAAAAACGTAGTCAAAATTTTCAAAATAGCCTATTTTTTGCGATTTGTTGTGCGAAATAATTTTTTCAGCATACTGTGGTATATTAGGAATCAGCATAAAATTTCCTATAATATGTATCGAGTTTTGAAAAATTGCAAAGTTGAAAAATCAGTCAATCGAAATAATCGAAGATTTCTTCAAAAATTCGCTCATGGGGTCATGCTGCATGACTGGACTATTTACTCACAAGGGCGACTGAGGATCGGGCTGCCGAAATTTGGTTCTGAAGTAGGACCGGAGTGATATATCTATCATAACTTCTGTAGGTAAAAGTGCTGCTCAGTTTTTGAAGGAGCTACCATTATGTAGGAGCGCCTTTCAGCCTCTGTGGTAGTTGAATAGACGTTAAAGAAGGAGCTTGTAACAGAATCTAAAATAATGTGATGAGGAGCGCCAAACAGACTCTGAGAAGGTGCAATAGGCGCTCCTTCAGGGAGCGCCTAACAGTGTCTGGAAGGGGTGAAATAGGCGCTCCTCAGGGAGCGCCTAACAGTGTCTGGAAGGGTGAAATAGGCGCTCCTCAGGGAGCGCCAAATGAGAGCGCATAACAGTGTATAGAAGTGAAAATGAGCGCCTAACAGTGTATTCATAAATCTATATATATATATATATATATATATATATATATATAGCTATATAGACACAGACTTACGGCGTCGTTATAAGGTGAGGCGCAGGCTTACGGCGTCACCTCCCAGTGCTACAAAACGATGCCACAATCCTGTAATTCACTTGACAAACAGGCTTACGGCACCACTTGTCTTGAAGGCTAGGTATAACCAAAACCAATGAAGGGGCTTAAGTGAGTAACGTGAAATGCAGGATTGTGGCACACATACCGTGTGTTTTTCTCTCTCTCTCTCTTTTTTTTCTTTCTTTTCAGCCGCACCTCAACCAGAAGGGTCATTAGCGGCATAGCTATCCTCTTGTCGTGGGGCTCACCTTGGGTTATGTTTTGAAATCGAAAGATTGATACAAACAATTATTTTACAGCCGCACCTTCGGGGTGGAGACGAACCTTCCTCTGGGTTGGGGATTCAATTCAGTTGACGATTGTTATATTTCAGATTTTTAAAATCGGAAAAAAAGTTTTTCACTAGTAAAATTCGTGATGAATTCATTTTCCATGGTCCCGAGGACCTGGGCGGGCAGGGAGAGGGTAAATGTGAAGATTGTTATATTTCAGCTTTTTAAAATCGGAAAAAAAGTTTTTCACTAGTAAAATTCGTGATGAATTCATTTTTCATGGTCCCGAGGACCTGGGCGGGCAGGGAGAGGGTAAATGTGAAGATTGTTATATTTCAGCTTTTTAAAATCGGAAAAAAAGTTTTTCACTAGTAAAATTCGTGATGAATTCATTTTTCATGGTCCCGAGGACCTGGGCTGTCAGGGAGGGGATAATGTGACGATTGTTATATTTCAGATTTTTAAAATCGGAAAAAAAGTTTTTCACTAGTAAAATTCGTGATGAATTCATTTTTCATGGTCCCGAGGACCTGGGCTGTCAGGGAGGGGGTAAATGTGGAATTGTTATATTTCAGATTTTTAAAATAGGAAAAAAAGTTTTTCACAAGTAAATTTCGCGATGAGTTCATTTTTCATGGTCCCCAGGATCTGGGCGGTCAGGGAGGGGGTAAATTTAAAGATTGTTATATTTCAGCTTTTTAAAATCGGAAAAAAAGGTTTTTCACAAGTAAAATTCGTGATGAATTAATTTTTCATGGTCCCGAGGACCTGGGCTGTCCGGGAGGGGCACATGTGAAGATTGTTATATATCAGCTTTTTAAAATCGGAAAAAACGTTTTTCACTAGTAAAATTTGTGATAAATTCATTTTTCATGGTCCCCATGACCTGGGCGGTCAGGGAGGGGGTAAATTTAAAGATTGTTATATTTCAGCTTTTTAAAATCGGAAAAGAAGTTTTTCACTAGCAAAAATTCGTGATGAATTCATTTTTCATGGTCCCGAGGACCTCGGCTGTCCGGGGGGGGCACATGTGAAGATTGTTATATTTCAGATTTTTAAAATCGGTAAAAAACGTTTTTCACAAGTAAAATTCGTGATGAATTCATTTTTCATGGTCCCGAGGACCTGGGCTGTCAGGAGTGGGTAAATGTGAAGGTTGTTATATTTCAGCTTTTTAAAATCGGAAATAAAGTGTTTCACTATTAAAATTCGTGATGAATTTTTTTTTCATGGTCCCGAGGACCTGGGCTGTCCGGGAGGGGCACATGTGAAGATTGTTATATTTCAGATTTTTAAAATCGGAAAAAAAGTTTTTCACTTGTAAAATTCGTGATGAATTCATTTTTCATGGTCCCGAGGACCTGGGCTGTCAGGGAGGGGGCAAATGTGAGGATTGTTATATTTCAGCTTTTTAAAATCGGAATAAAAGTTTTTCACTAGTAAAATTCGTGATGAATTCATTTTTTTTTCATGGTCCCGAGGACCTGGGCTGTCAGGGAGGGGGTAAATGTGGAATTGTTATATTTCAGCTTTTTAAAAAATTGGGAAAAAAGTTTTTCACTAGTGAAATTCGTGATGAATTCATTTTTCATTTTCCCGAGGACCTGGGCAGTCAGGGAGGGGGCAAATGTGAAGATTGTTATATTTCAGCGTTTTAAAATCGGAATAAAAGTTTTTCACTAGTAAATAAATTGATGAATGCATTTTTCATGGTCCGAAGGACCTGGGCTGTCAGGGGAAAATGTGAAGATTGTTATATTTCAGATTTACTCGTAAAATCGGAAAAAAAGTTTTTCACAAGTAAAATTCGCGATGAGTTCATTTTTCATGGTCCCGAGGACCTGGGCGGTCAGGGAGGGGGTAAATGTGAATATTGTTATATTTCAGATTTTTAAAATCGGAAAAAAAGTTTTTCACAAGTAAAATTTTTGCGATGAATTCATTTTTCATGGTCCTGAGGACCTGGGCTGTCAGGGAGGGGGTAAATATGAAGTTTGTTATATTTCAGATTTTTACAATCGGAAAAAAGGTTTTTCACTAGTTAAAATTTGTGATGAATTCATTTTTTCATGGTCCTGAGGACCTGGGCTGTCAGGAGAGGGGGTAAAATGTGAAGATTGTTATATTTCAGCTTTTTAAAATCGGAAAAAAAGTTTTTCACTTGTGAAATTCGTGATGAATTCATTTTTAATTTTCCCGAGGACCTGGGCAGTCAGGGAGGGGGCAAATGTGAATATTGTTATATTTCAGATTTTTAAAATCGGAAAAAAAGTTTTTCACAAGTAAAATTTGCGATGAATTCATTTTTCATGGTCCTGAGGACCTGGGCTGTCAGGGAGGGGGTAAATATGAAGTTTGTTATATTTCAGATTTTTACAATCGGAAAAAAGGTTTTTCACTAGTAAAATTTGTGATGAATTCATTTTTCATGGTCCTGAGGACCTGGGCTGTCAGGGGGGGGGTAAATGTGAAGATTGTTTCTTTTCAGCTTTTTAAAATCGGAAAAAAAGTTTTTTCAACTAGTGAAATTCGTGATGAATTCATTTTTCATTTTCCCGAGGACCTGGGCAGTCAGGAGGAGGGGGCAAATGTGAAGATTGTTATATTTCAGCGTTTTAAAATCGGAATAAAAGTTTTTCACTAGTAAAATTAGTGATGAATGCATTTTTCATGGTCCGAAGGACCTGGGCTGTCAGGGGAAAATGTGAAGATTGTTATATTTCAGATTTAAAATCGGAAAAAAAGTTTTTCACAAGTAAAATTCGCGATGAGTTCATTTTTCATGGTCCCGAGGACCTGGGCGGTCAGGGAGGGGGTAAATATGAATATTGTTATATTTCAGATTTTTAAAATCGGAAAAAAAGTTTTTCACAAGTAAAATTTGCGATGAATTCATTTTTCATGGTCCCGAAGACCTGGGCTGTCAGGGAGGGGGCAAATGTGAATATTGTTATATTTCAGCTTTTTAAAATCGGAAAAAAAGTTTTTTCACTAGTAAAATTCGCGATGAATTCATTTTTCATGGTCCCGAGGACCTGTGCTGTCGGGGAGGGGGTAAATGTGAAGATTGTTATATTTCAGCTTTTTAAAATCGGAAAAAAAAGTTTTTCGCTAGTAAAATTCGCGATGAATTCATTTTTCATGGTCCCTAGGACCTGGTCGGGCAGGGAAGGGGTAAATGTGAAGATTGTTTATATATCAGCTTTTTAAAATCGGAAAAAAAGTTTTTCAGTAGTAAAATTCGTGATGAATTCATTTCAATATTACGTATACCCACCTACCGCCGGAGTTTGATCAAAATCGTACCACTAGATGATAAGAAGTCGAGGTTATATAGTAAATCAGGAGTAGTTGCATCTCGTTTCTGACTCAATACTTCTCTCTGCTCATGCGAAAACGTAAAATTAATACCAAGCATCATTTCCCACACCCTAGTCATCCGATCTCCGCTCAAATTTGAATGATAGTTGGGGGATGACAATTTGATCATCCCATATCAATTTAAAACATTATTGTATCACTAATAGCTACTGCGCATGCGCCTATGTGAAATACTTGCAACGACCTTAATTTCCACAGTTTTTTTCTTCCGATTTTGATGATGAATTGTCATTGAATGCGCGGGTAGGTTGTAGGTGGTCCCGTACCTATTTCATCGTTCTTAACACTCATCAGTTCATTCTGCGCATGAGCAAATGTGAATAACATTTAGTATCATTTTTTCGTTTCCTTAATTGACCAGTTATGACGTTTTACGCTACTTCTTGATTTAATCTTTTCCGCTATGGGATTTTTCAAGGTCATTTAAAACTTTTCAATGATCTATACATTCATGATACGCAATCGAGGAAGCTATGTGCCACACCCAAATTAGCAGACTTTTTTTTTTTGGGGGGGGGGGGGGGGGGGGGGGGGGGGAGATATTTTTCATAAGGATGTGTTATTATTAACAACTTTGACGACTGGTTAGGCCAATAGTTAACGTTGAAGATGAACTATGGGTGGATAATTTTTTAATTGATTAGGTAGGGTTGCCTTCACGGGCTTTTTATATATGGTATTTTTGCACAAAATTTCGAAAAAAAATAGTTGGTTATGTTGGAAAAAAATATTTATACTTATCGGTGTAAATAAGTTGTAGATTTATTGGGATCGGAAGAAGAAAGGCAAAAAGACCTGACTTTTTCATGTTCGAAGTTTAACTGCTGATAAATTCGTCTCAGCCTGGCCGAACACTCGAGTATTCGTAACGGAAAACTTGACCCCACTGATACCATTTTGTATGAGACCCCTCTACAGCCCCTGGAATTTGATTAAAATTCATCAAAATGTGTTCTCGTAGATAAATTATGTCTTTGAATCCGAATTTGAAATCCGTTTTTTTCTACGACTTTTAGTTCTTCGGATTTATTAAATTTCATGAATTTCATGAAAAACTCCCCAAAATGCCCAGGGAAATTGTTTTTTCAAATTCATCAGAATGTGTTCTTGTAGGTAAATTTGAGGCGCTGGATCTGAATTTGGAACCCGTTTTGTTCTACGACGCCGTTTCCATTCACCGGCAAGTGACAAAAACCACAATTTCATGAAATTTCCCAAATTTCCTTCTTATATTATTTCATTGGTATATTTAAGATGGGAAAAACTAAATTTCATATCCCCATCACAAGCAGTTGCTTCATAAGCATCAACTAAAAACATCAAACATTTCAGGTCTTCCCCCAACCCCACCCACTGATTGACCCCTGTATGGTGATGAAAATGCACTAGAAATATTCAATAATATATGCAGATAACCTACCTAAAAGGTGAAAATTAAAAAAAAAAATTTACGAAACTGAATTTTCCAAAACAGCCGAGCGGGCACTTACTGGAACCACCCGGGCTTCATTCTGAAGAAACTTTTTGTTTTAAAAATGTATTTGTTAATCTTAAATTCGCAATTTCTCCATTAAAACACACAGGAAATTCGACGGAAATGTTTTTCCAGTATGTAATTTGAGTGGCTGAATCCGATTTTGAAATCCGTTTTGGCGCTAAGACACTTCGTTCACGGGATATACAAAATTTCAATGAATTTCATAAAAATCCCTCCCCAAAACGCCCTTGGAAAATTGTCCAAAATTCACCAAAATTAGTACCCTTGTATTTTTCGATGCGTTGAGTCCAAATTTGAAGTCCACTTTGCTTTCAGAAGCTGCGTTCGCTAGATTCCACAATTTCATGAAAATTCGAAAAAATAATTCTTTACGCCATTTCTACAGAGTTTTTGAAGGGTACATACAAAATTTGGAGGTCCCTGCTTACATAGGTGCTTCGGAATAGTATAAAAAAGAATCCGACCATTTTGTATGAGACCCCTCTACTAGCCCCAGCCCCTGAATTTGATAAAAATTCATCAAAATGTGTTCTCGTAGATAAATTATGTCTTTGAATCCGAATTTGAAATCCGTTTTTTCTACGACTTTTAGTAGTTCTCGGATTTATTAAATTTCATGAATTTCATGAAAAACTCCCAAAAATGCCCAGGGAAATTGTTTTTAAATTCATCAGAATGTGTTCTTGTAGGTAAATTGAGGCGCTGGATCTGAATTTGGAACCCGTTTTGTTTCTACGCCGTTCCATTCACCGGCAAGTGACAAAAAACCACAATTTCATGAAATTTCCCAAATTTCCTTCTTATTATATTTCATTGGTATATTTAAGATGGGAAAAACTAAATTTCATATCCCCATCACAAGCAGTTGCTTCATATAAGCATCAACTAAAAACATCAAAACATTTCAGGTCTTCCCCCAACCCCACCCACTGATTGACCCCTGTATGGTGATGAAAATGCACTAGAAATATTCAATAATATATGCAGATAACCTACCTAAAAGGTGAAAATTAAAAAAAAATTTACGAAACTGAATTTTCCAAAAAAGCCGAGCGGGCACTTACTGGAACCACCCGGGCTTCATTCTGAAGAAACTATTTGTTTTAAAAATGTATTTTTTATCTTAAATTCGCAATTTCTCCATTTAAAACACACAGGAAATTCGACGGAAATGTTTTCCAGTATGTAATTTGAGTGGCTGAATCCGATTTTGAAATCCGTTTTGCGCTAAGACATTCGTTCACGGGATATACAAAATTTCATGAATTTCATAAAAATCTCCCCAAAACGCCCTT